>BMAO01026388.1:0-26566 GCA_019973975.1 Trichonephila clavata | reverse complement strand
GTATTTATATATATTAAAAATTACTTATAAAGTTTTCTGTAAAAAATATCTCATTTCTTACAAAGGTTTGAATTCTTTTTACTTTTTTAGAGAAAATCCCATATTAGGTAGAAGATGCACTGATTCTCTACCATCTCTAAAACTTTTTGTTTACTTGAAGCTTTCAATTATATTTTTAAGAAAATTCCCAAAATATTTTTTTGTACTCAAAAATAATGAATTTTTTCATTTGAGTTAACATTTCATTCATTAGCATTTTCAAAAAGTTTTAAGCAAATGAATTTTTAGAATTATTTTCCAAATTATTTTGCAAATAATTTCAATTAATTAAATATAATTATATATAAAAGACAACATATAAATTCTCATCAGGAAATTGAACAATAAGCAATGAAAATTAAATATAAATAGTAAATTATTAAAATACTAAAAATACTAAATTTTTCCATATTACTTTTCCAAATAATTTCTCTGTACATGCGTTTTCACATAGCAAATACAAACAAAAAATCATGGAATATTCATGAAAAAAATTATAGACATTTTTATATAAAATGTTTTAACAATTTACATATAAGGGACATTCGTGTTTTATCTGAAGGAGTGGTTCTCAAACCCCGGGCAGCGGACTGGTAAAGGGCTATCCAAGGAACATGAAATTAGTTCTATTTTATTTACTGTGGTGTAATTCTCTCGGATTTGTGCGACTTTCACTTTTTTTTTTTTTGGTGAAATTGAAATGATTGAATCAAAACAATCTAAAGTACAAACAATTAAACTCCGTGGGCCGCTGTAAAATTTATCAAACGTTGACTGGTCAGCGGTGGTAAAAAGGACGGAAGGCATTAATCTTAAGTACTAAAAATTGTTTCATATAGTTTATTCAATTGTTTATTTAAAGAGTATAACGATTTTTTCTACTTTTGTTCTTAGTTACAAAATTTCATTTTCTTTAAAAATTTATGCCGTATTGAATGTTTATTTGTCATGAGATTTCGAAAACAGTCTGTTGAAAAAGCAAATAAATACTATAGTTAACCAATAAAATCCACACATTACTAAAAATATTTCATTTCCAGCGACTTAAATTTTCATAATTATATTTTTAATGTTAACATTTTTTTCGGTAACCACTAAATGCAAATTTCTGTGTCTGTGGATCAGTTAAGTTCGAAGCATTAAAGATATATATAAATAAATCATTTATTTTCATAATTATTTTTTCGAAAAATTTAAAAGTATTTAAAATTTCTGTATCATCTTATTTTGCAATTTCATCTGTAAAAGACATCTTTTAAATTAAGAAAGAGTGCCCAAAAAAATGGCTTGAATACGCATATACCTTTGATGCATTCATTTTCTTATATACTCAACCCCTTTCTCTTCCTTAATTCTACTTTTTTTGAAACACGATGAAAAAATAAATAACCGCCCAACGTGGGGCTCGAACCCACGACCCCGAGATTAAGAGTCTCGTGCTCTACCGACTGAGCTAGCCGGGCTTGTAAGGCAATTAGACTTTTACCCTTAAGATAGATAAGTATTGTTTATTTAAAGAGCATATGTTTATATTCTCTCTTATCATTCAATGCACGTAAAGTGTGTTTAAACTAAGTGTTAAATTAAAATGTCATTTTTATTAAAAATATTTAAATTTTGCAAACATTTTTTTTTTATAACAACAAGCAATTTTTTAAATATCAGACATTGGTGTAACAGTGCTTGAGAAATTCCAAAACGAAACAAATACTTTTATTTTAACATGCAAAAAGTCAGAAAATTTCAACAAAAAAAAAATTTATTTGTGTGATTAGGGAAATTATATATAAATAAAAATCTAATTATAGGTTCTTTTTAGAAAAAGAACCCATATTAAAAATGAAATGAAAAAGTGAGGGGGAAAATTAAAGGTTGTAAATTTAACCATATGCTGGTTGGCAATACTTTGCCATTTTTGACAATTAATCCGAAAGTGTGACTAAATTTTTTTTGACGCGTTTTTAATTTTGATAAGATATTTAGTTCCTTTAAAGTTTTGTGAAATTCACAATCGCATCAACGCCTAAAAGTTTTCTCTATGTTATTAATTTTTAAACAGTTTTCTTAGAAAAACGTATTTTAGTATTCAGTGTACTTTCATCGGTTTTTATTTAAAAAATGGGTACACGGATCGGACGAATAAATAAGTTCGAAAAAAAAAATTACTTTCAATACAATAGATGTCTTAAAAAATTAATTTTTAAACCAAATCATGCAAATATATTATTTTTTTTAAAAAAATATTTTGCTGGGATATTAAAATAGTTCTGCTATTGATATTTTTACAATATTTTAAAGGTTAAAAAAAACTACATACTTGAATACATAACAAATACCGCGTATTCTTTCCACGAAAATTTTCAAAATGTTCTAAATTTCAGGATTTGGATTCAGATTTGAAATTAAAATAATAACAGTCTGACATAGATGTTGATTTGGAAAGATAATGGCAATTTATTAAACCGTCAAATTAATTATTTCTGACGTTTCTTTCATCTTTTAAAATGACAACTTTTATTCGTTGGTAACTTTTATAAAGCTATCATGAACGGAATTTTTTTTTTCCTTCCACGTCAAAAGAGTAGTCTCTTTTATATTCGTCGTATATCCTTCGCTTTTTTCATTAATATAAAGAGATGACATGTTTATCTATCACGTAATTAAATAACTCTTTTATCTGCTAAATAGGATTATTATTACTCTCATCATTTGTGACATCCTTTTATCTTATAAATGAAAGAAAAGAAAGAAGAGTTTCATTTACAAGTGACGACTTTGTTAATGCAACTGATTTTTGTTTGTTTGTTTCATTTGGGAATCAACTTCTCACCTAAAATGTGGCTGTTTTATCTGATATGTGAAGGATTCACCCGATAACAGGATGATTGATTCGTTCTGTCTCTGAAAAAAAAATATTTGAGTCAAAAAGTAAGAACTTTCTTTTTGAGGGGAGTGATTTGTTTGGTGTGTACAGACCTCCCCTCTTTTAATTTGATTTTAATAAATGTTCATGTCAAGCACGGTTTTTTTATGTACCATAAAATCAGACGCATAACGCGACCCTATTCTTCCAAGTTGCAATTTTTAATTTTTAGGTATGTTTGTCATATATTTGTCACCCCTTTTTTGCGAAGAAACTTGAAATGTACTTGTGCAATTATGCTCTTATGTTTTGAAGTCATTTGTACTCCCAAGCTCTTGAAGAAACAGTGCATTTATAGAACTACAACGCTTTAAATTCATTAAGTATGTCATTTCTTTTATATAAACAGTACTTCGATATATATAGAAGAATAATTAAGCTCATTTTTTAAGCTATAATTTTTATGGTCGTTGTACTACGCGTGCCCGTAAATTTCGAGTGACCGCGGTAGCCTAGCTGTCAAGGTTACGAAATCTAGTCTGACGCGTCATGAGTTCGAGCCCAGTACTACTGAAGACCCGCCGTATGGGGAGCGATGCACGTTAAATCTGTCGAGGACTCAAACGTTCTCCATTACTGTGGTGTGGTAGTTAGGAGAGGGGGTTCCAGCTCAGGTGTCGTCCTCGTCACTTGACCATGGTTCAAAATTACGAGGTCTATCGCGAAAAGCCTTCGTGTAGCTGAACAGTGCGACGTTAATATTCACTCACTCACCCGTAAATTTCGATCTTATTTTCTGTGTTAAAGTACCTTTTATACGACGGATTTTACGGTATGTGATCATGTACATACTGAGTGCATTTTTTTTACTTCCGATAACTTTACTTCCGAATATCTTCTTCCTCTTCCGAAAATTCCTCATTTATTTTTCGAAATTGCTTATACAAATATACCAAGAACAGAAATAAACTTCATTTCTTACATTCGTATTTGAAGATGTTCTTAGATGCAATTGAGAAGAAAGGCTGATAAAAAAAAAAAGAAAAAAGAATTGCCAGGGAGGGACTTGTGTACACAGGCGGTTTAACCAGCCTCCCGCAGACCTGCGATTTTTTAAATTTCACCACAGAGATTACGCCTAGTTTTTTTAAAGTAATCCCTTCCCCCTCTCCATATGTGTACGTCAGTGAATAATGCCAAATAGCACTATAATTATGCTGATTTAGCTTGGATTATGACGATTTTAAACTTAGGATATTTTAGCTCCCCGAATTACTCAATTGCAGTTAACATAATCTTATCTGTTTTTGTCTAAAATGTTTAATCGTTTTGCTTACCTCAAGATGGGGCATATATATATTTAATTCTGAAATTAACCATATTGTGTGTGAATCTAGTAGGAAACCAACAAAAATTTATCGTTTTCTCACTGTAGGAAAAAACGCTTGTATATTTGCAAAAAACAATTTTATTCATCAGAATATCTACCTTTCCCGTGGATCAAATGGTTCCGGGCCGCCCAAGGGACATTAAATTATTTTTATTTCATTTATTCTGGTGTATTTCTTTCGGGTTTGTGCTACTTGTTAAGGCTGTCTTCGGTTAATGTTAAAGAATTGGACCCAAATTCGGATGATTTATTCAGATATAAAAGTACTCAAACATTAATATTATATTCTGGCTTCACCATCCTGTACAGAATCACTTGTTTTTATCATACTATTCATTTTTATCCACATTTTTTTTTCTTTTATAAAAATGTGTTTCGCATTTTTTCTCCTATATCGTAATGCTAAATGAGCTATCCCTTTACTTTTTAAAAGGAAAAAACTAAATCATTTATGAAATATTTTGAAGTTTCAAAAACACTATATTATAAGCAAATACCTGAGTTACAGTGTCACAAATTTTTACAAAAATTGAGAAGTTTTTTCTGTTTGAAAATGTGAGTTTCGCGTTAAGTTCAAGCTCTCCTACATATGGTGAAAACAGCCTTAAGGAAATCACTTTGTATTTATTTTTTGGTGTAATTGTATTTTATTCTGGAGACATTTTGGGTACAATTACATTAAAATTATTAAATGACAACAGTCTAAAATATAACCAATCAACGTCCTTCCTCCTCCGTGATAAAATAATCAAACATCAACCGGTCCGCGGCGATGAAAAGTTTGGGGAGTACTACGTTTGGATAATAACGAGGTTATGAGAGCCACCGCAACTGTATGATATTTATTCTGCTCTCAACTACAACATGTGGTCATGCGATCCTTATTTACTTTATTTTCATCTCTTTCGTATTTCGTGTAAATGCTTCCGTATTGTTTCGTCACTCATTTTGAGCACTTCTGCAAGCTGTTGATACGTTAAACAGGAAGTGGGTTTAATTTAGTATCCTATTAGTCGATATTTAGATTTGATGGTCTGCCTGTCCTGGTGTCATCTTCTGGAGAAAAAAACTTTTAAAGAAAAACTTTTTGAGCCTGTTTTGATGTTACTGTTTTTTCTCCAAACACGGAACATTTTTTTTTTGTTTCATCTTTGGCTGACGTCAGCAACCTATGGCCCGTGTACTAGAATTGGTAGCCGGTACAGTTCTCAGTGGCACTCAGTGTCGGATTAAACGACATGGAGGCCCCTAAGCAGTCGAAATCTTGGGGCCCTGCAGCCTGTTTTTTGGAGCACTAACATAAAACAGAACGCACTCTTGTGGGCCCCTAAAAACCACGGGGGTTTTAGGCAATTGCCTACTCCGTCTAATGAGTAATCCGGCACTGGTGGCACTCTAACAATTCAACAGATTTATCAATCTTTGAGTGTATGTAAATTGGTAATTTTAAAATGGAACTTGTCGAAGTAATATGGAATGGCGTAACAGAATTATGGTTAGCAAAATTTATAGAATTACTAAAAATATAAAAGGTAATTCTAACTGTAAATCGACAGCTATTTCGAATTATTGCCTGGTATTTCTGAGGAGATTTAATTGTATGAAGAAAATTGCATGTACTATGATTTTACATTTTCGATTCTATGAATCGAAGTGAACAAATATTTTTATTGCGATATAAAATGGAGCGGCGCAGGGACAATGCTCACATTGAAATATTTATTTCTCTATTTATTATAGAAGGAATTTTATGTTATTTATATTTCTTATTTCAATAAATTTGCTTATATATAAAAGATACTATAGATTTTTAATTTTTATTTATGTTGAAGGAATAGTTGTATTTTATGCTATTATTTTTATGTTGATAAATTTCTTTAAATACTGCAAAATAAATACGAGGACTGTTTTTTAAGTAAGGTCCTTTTGTTTTTTAAAAAAATAACAACAATATTTTGTTTAAAAAAAACCCCTTTATTTTAGGATTGTACATACTTTTGCCTATTTTTCTACATAGTTGCCGAGTTTATTAATGCACTTGTCCTATCTTAGAACTAAGTTTTGAAAATCCTCTTGAAAGAAGTCTGCCGCCTGGTCGGACTGTTAAGAGTTCATTGCCACTCACTTCTTAACGGCGTGGCATGCTGTCAAAAGGTGTTTTGCTCCTCCACGGTAGCGCAAAGCCTTACACTTTTCGAACACTCGGGATGCAATCGAATCTTTCAGCTGGTAAGTTTTGGACCATGTACCATACAGCCACAACACTGCTCCTCTAACGATTTCCACCTTTTCCGGTACCTCACAGTCTTGGTGGGAAGTGCTTCAGTGACAACGAAGAAGTGAAAGCGGCCGTGAACTCTTGGCTGTCCGACCAGACGGCAGACTTCTTTGAAGAGGGTTTTCAAAACTTAGTTCTGAGGTATGATAAGTCCATTAATAAACTCGGCAACCATGTAGAAAAATAGGCAAAAGTATGTACAATCCTAAAATAAAGGCTTTTTGAAACAAAATATTGTTGTTATTTTTAAAAAACAAATGGACCTTACTTAAAAAACAGCCCTCGTATATGATAAAACTGAATCTGTACTCTTAATCTCCTTCCCTAACTCTTCATACAATATCTTTGGAGTTGGATTTTTCAAATGTTTCCAACATGCGGCATCTTGAATCTTATTGGTAGATTGGCTTGGCTCACCACAGCTACAAGGTTGCCGACCCCTTATCTGTAGCATGAATTCCTAGTTATAATTCGCAAAGTAAACACACACAAATATACCATCCTTCACATATTTTTAAGGGTTATAATTATATTTAAAATTAAATGAAAAATAATTAAACAAAAATTTGTTCATTTAATTTTATAATGAAATTGTCCGCACGATCAACAATAACTGAAAGTACAGCTGCTGAAAAACAAATTTGTGACAGAACCCCATGGATTTTATTTGAAGAATCGGAACATTTGATTCATTTTAAAGAATGTAAATTATAATTTAAAATATAAGATAGTTTTTAAATCAAAATTACATGAAATGCATGTATTTTATAATGTCATGAAATTTATACTAATCCCGAAACAAAACCCCGTTGATTAAGTAAATTTAAAATTTTCAAATGTTAGTTGCTTTGAATTTTTTTTTAAAGTTATTCACTTCCATGTGTTCAAAATGCTGTGTGTAAGATATCTTGCATGCGGTCATAAATTTCATTAAAAATAACTATTTAATTTCACTAAAGTTGAACGAACACCTAATGCAATTCACCTTCTGGCGGTGTGTGTGTGTGGAAGATATTTTAAATTCTTAAAAATTTTATTAATTTTAAATTCTGAATTATTTTACGAGATGCTCACTATCTTACATCTATACTATATCTACATTTGAGAGTAATGAAATTTATGAATTAGTTTTCAGGCATAGTTATTATTACACCTTTCTCTCTCTTTTTAAAATTTATTGATGCTTATCATCATATTAAAGTTTCTAATTTTTAATACGAATATCAAATAAGTTATAATTTAAACATAAAAAGAAGATCAAACAACTGAATATTACAGCAAAAGTGTAAAATATATTCATTAAATTTTCCTCATTTTCATTTAAATTTTCCTCATAATGTTACCTCATTTCCTCTGATTTATCTTATAATTGTTTGACAAATACTGCATATAAAAAAACCAGAAAAATATTCAAGGACACTTTTCTTGAATCAAAGTACCTGTCTAGTGAAACTAGGCATAAAAACTGCTCATCTAGGTTAAATAATTATAATTCTGATGTTGTACCTCTATAATTAAAAATAAAATAATGCTATTGCATGCGTTTGTAAGTTTGGTTTTTGTATTACATAGTTTTTTTTTTAATTTAAACACTAATTATGGATATGTACCAAAAATTTCAGAGAATTCTATATTATTTTCAGGGAAATTTGAAAAATACTCTTTTCTTGGTAGTTTTATTTTAGTCGAAAACTTTTTAATATTCATTTTTGCTCCACGACAATGAGTTAAAATTTCCTAATATTTTCCTTGAAATTATGATTTAAAAGAAAAAGATTAAGGATAAATGTTGTAAAATAGTTTATTTTGTATTGCAAGTAAAAACTAGTTTTTAATAGCAGACGGTTCAATTTAGAATGAAAAAAATATATATAATTTCTATTTAGCAAACATTATCCTTTTTTTAAAACGAATATTCTAAGCAGATAATTTAATTTAGAATAAAAAATATATATATAATTTCTGTTTAGCGAACATTATCCTTTTGTTAAAACGAATATTCTAAGCTGACGATTTAATTTAGAATGAAAAATATGTATGTTTAGGGAAAATTAGTCTTTTTATACGAGTATTCTAAGAAAGCGATTTAATAGAATTAAAAAATAAAACGAATATTCTAAGCAGGCGATTAAAGTTAAAATTAAAAATATATTTCATATTTAGAGATTATTAACTTTATGGGAACCGAAAAAAATATTGGAACAAAAAAAATATTTTAATATTTAGAATGCGGTAAATAAAATATTGTTTTGTAATTCATTCTAAAGCCTACCTCTCTCATATTTACAAGAAGAAGAAAAAATAACTTCGAATTCATGACGTGGTCGTGACATGAATACGTAGTCTTCTGATCTGAAGTCAGTATTTTTTGTATTAAGAATGAGATAAATATCTGTTCAGAAATAGACCCAAAACAACACATTTTGCTTGCAATATTCTTAATACTAAAAGAGATTTTTTTTTTTTTTAAATAATTTTTCTGTTGCCAAATAGAAAAAAAAAAGTTCATATATAATACTGTAGATGATTTGCGGGAAAATTAAATGCTATTCGCGCATCCCTGTTATTTTTTTTTTTTTTTTTTTTTTTTTTGTCAAAAATATATATTTGAACTCATGATTTAAAAAAAAATTTAAGGCTTTGCAAATAAAAATACTACTTCAAACTCTTAATAACTGGGAAAAAGGTTTCTAAACGCGCTTTCGGTTCGAAGTTATCCATTCGAGCGAGAAAAGATCGTGCTCAATCAGCCCATCATGTCGGCTTGCACGTGTCGCGCATGTCGTCCCACACCTCCGACACGGTGTCTCGGCACCCCGGCCAGGCGACTGACCGCAGAGGTAGAGGGGAGGTGGTGCTCTCTCTTTGTTATTCCCACAGGCTCGTTTATCATAACGTTGTCACAGAACTTCACGTTTGGCCTGAATTTTAGTACGTAGTGAATTTTTAAAAAGGATGACATTACGAATATTTTTATGATGTTCTATTCCAAGGCAAAAATGATACTATTATTAAGAAAGAATAGAATAAATATAATGCATTTCCTTTTTGAACAATACTTTTAAAAAAAAATTCAAAGCAGGACATTTATTTTTATAAAATATTAGTTGTATCTGCATCTGCTTATTTTCGTTGTATATATATGTAATAGAAGTGGCCGTTGAATGGATTTCTTTATACGATGGCCGTTGACATGATTTCTTTGTAATATGACGATGTTGTTGGAATGGATTCTTTATATGAGATTGATAAGGCAGTAAGGTGATTGAAGAAACTTGTTTATTCTTGAACACATATAAGTAAGACAAGGACGACACATAGATGTACGTAATCACAAAAAGACACACACAATACACAAACACAAAGCACAAAACAAGCTGCAGCGGACTACATGTTGAAGTAGACAAATACAGAAGCGAAAGAGCTAGAAAATAATTTCACGGGGTACAGTTAAGGAGAATTAGAAGAAGTCATTACATATATATAATTACGAATAATTTTGTTTAAGTTAAGTATTTCTTAAACGCACACTATGGCTATTTTTAATATATGAGCCATACACAATTGGGTTAATGGTTATTAATTTCAACTCCATACTATTTTAATAATAGCCTCTTCATACTTAAAAGAATGGGGAAAGAATCGTTCTGTGAGGAGTAGAATCGAAGGGATTATTATTTAAACAAAATTTTAGAATGTTATAACTTTTATTTACGCTTGAAAAACCTGGCATTTTCCATGTCTAACAGACAAATATTAAATATTGCTGAAAACTTTAAGTATATATCATCAGTCTGTATTTATAGTTTTGGCTATTGTCTATCAATTTTGTTTCCGGTAATAAAAAAAATATTATACTCTTCACCTTACCTGTTTTTATTGTTTTGTTTTTTATCTTACGGAAAGTGGCTGAGTGGTAGTGTATCGTGCTTTCACGCCACAGGTCCGGGGTTCAAATCCCTGGTTGGGCAAGGTCGACTCAGTCTTTCATCCCTTCAGTGGGTCGATAAATGAGTACCAAGCTTGCTTGGAAACTGAACACTGTGGGTTTCGCGTCAGACTGACCTCTTGACCGAAACATTTGCACATGTATCCCAGCGCCTAAGGTCAAGAAAGGCACAGTAGGCCTTGGCCCTCATGGGCTGTTGCACCACTGAGTTTAGAGTTTAGTTTTATCTTATAAAAGTTAATCGTATGGATTTTTAAAAATAAGTTAGCTTTTAATAGTTAACTATTAAAAGCTAAATGCCATTTAAATCAAATACGAGGAAAAATATTCTCTTTTAATAATCGGATATCTTAAATTTCTCCTTGTATGCATAATAATCTCTTTTAGTTCTTATTCCATCTAAGAAATTAGAATAAAGTATTAACCTACAAGTATGACTGAACTACTGTGCAGTGACTGTTAAACTGATTCATGTGCGAACTCAACCTTGTAGCATAGTTGTGGCCCATGCGGGAATCCTAAATTATCAAAGATCTGTGAAATCCATCTATGTTATTAAAACTTTGTAAAATTCATTCTATGTGATAAATACTAGGTAAAATCCGTTCTATTTGATTAAAACTCTGTAAAATCTATCCTACATGATCAAATATTTCTAAATATCATTGTTTGCAATCAAAACTCGGCAAAATCCATTGTACATGATCAAAACTGTCAAATCCATTCTGCATGATCCAAACTCTGTGAAATCATTTCTACATGATCAAAACTCCGTAAATTATATCCTGCATGATCCAAACTGTAAAATCCTTTCTTTGTAATCAAAACTTGGCAAAATCCACCCTACATGATCCAAATTCTGTAAACTCAATCCTATTTGTTTAAAACTCTGTAAAATCCATCCCGCAGGATCAAAACTTGATTAAAAACCCTCCTACATGATCAAACTGTTTAAAAAATACATCCTGTAAGAAATATTGAAAATATAAGGAAACAAATCAATCTCTTATATATATATATATACTTAAGAAATCGGCCACGAACATTAAAATATTTAACACCAAGGCTCTTATGGAGATGAAACTGTGTCTCGTGCACACGGCACGAGACACAGCGGTTTTCAGAGGGAATCGACAGTCATCAGTGGTCAGACTGTTAATCAACATTACTACATTGAAGTACTAAAAAGACCTCGTGATAAAATTAGGAAAAAAAGCCAGAATTGGGGGGTTGGGATAGATAGTTGTTGCACCCAGACAATGCATCCGCTCACATCACCCTATCTGTCTAGCAGTTTCTGACCAGCAAAAACAGTACTGCGATGAGGCATTCTCCTTATTTACCTGATTTGAGTCCATGTGACTTATTTTTACTTTCTACAGTTAAATCTTGCTTAAAAGGAACCCATTTTACCTCAGTTAAGCAGATTTAGGCAAAAAGGGACTTCCAAAAACCTCATTTCAGAACTGTTACCAGCAATAGCAGCACCGAAAGCAGATGTGTGTGAATGCTGAAGAGGACTACTTTGAAGGTGATAATATCATAGAGAACAAATTCTGTACGTACAATAATTTATTGGACCAATCTCATTTTTTTGTGTGTCACACCTGGTATAGTATAACATACGTTGGTCAGGTTCTCTAACAAACGGCAACACCTAACAAATAAATCCGCATGACTCACAACCTTACAAATCTACGCACAAATCGACTCAACTGATTGCTGCCTTTCGATTAAATGAATAATGATGAGGTATGTTGGTTAGCCGAAGCCTCGGCATGGACGACGGACATGACATACTAATGCAGTCTTACCACTGTTCCCACTTTTCATATAGTTCGAAATTCCTAATTTTTCGGAGAATATGTCTGGGAATAACATTTAACCATTAAAATTATTCGGATCGAGATCTTCTGGAGGCCAACAAGGGGAAAGAGGCACTCCCTCACCTTTCCTAGGACCAATCCTAGTTGCCCCATGCAGGGACTGACCGCAAGTGGTCCCAATCCTAGGGCCTGGGTCACAATAGGGACCTCATCTCATTCTCGAGTCAGTTATAAGATCACGATTCGAATAATGTCAATGGTCAAATGTTTTTTCCGTTTGAAAAACTGGGAATTTCGGACGATATGTCAACTGGCTTTATGTGATGACCGCCATCCATGTAGAGGCCCTACCTCCATACATCATTATTACTCATTGAGTCAAAAAGGCGGCAATAGGTCGGGCCAGTTTATTCGATTTCAACTCATGCACATTTATTTGTTTCGGGTTATTGTTTGCACTAGTATTTGACAACGTATACTTGGTGCTGTATAATTTAAAGCAGCGATATTCAACCTGCGACCCACGGGCTACATGCGGCCCTTCGAGCCTTTTTAAGTTGTCCGGTTATAACCCATTGCTCTTAGAAATTCTTTTATTTTAGACAATGTATTAAAAATTTGATGGGAAATTCTTTAACAAGAAATCAAATGTATCAATTTTACTTTTTTGCTGTCGATGTAGTACGGCTGCAAATTGATATTTTTTTTCTTTTTGTAACGGTTACGGTTAGTGATAACAGACAACAGAAGATTAGCGACAATTTTATGGGTGGAACTAATTTTGAACAATCCTTCATACCTTACAAGCGAAAAATATTCGAACAATTTGGAGGTTGACTGTTTTGTAGTGAAAAACAAACATGGATAAGTATTTGTTTGATTTGTCACGAAAGTTCTATATTCAAAAAATACCAATAAGCAGGACTCATTCGGTGTGTCAATTTTCCTCTTTCAAGAGGTGATATATATATATATATAAATAGTATTTATTAAATATTCTTTGCAGCAGCAACAAAATCTTTCGTCAGAGGTAACGTCGCAGTAGTAACAAAGAAATCCTAAAACGTTTGTTATATTATTGATACTCATATGAAACCGTTTACTGATTCAGAAATTGTGAAGGAGTGTTTGTTTAATATTTTGAATTTAGTGTTAGTGACAAAAAAATAAATATATACATAAAAAATAATAATTAAAAAAATCAAAACAAGAGTTATATTGATCAATCTTCCATATTTTAAATTTTCAATGTTATGTTGGACTTAAAACATTTCTCCCCTCCCCCTCCCCGTTTAACCTCATTTTACGGCCTGCGTGAAATAGCTAACATATGTATGCAGCCGGCGAGAAATGGCTGACATATGTATGCGGCCCAGCAGAAAAAAAGGTTGAGTAATGAGGCTATGAGCTTTAAAGAGTCATAGATGGGGCCTACATTTGCGTAGGAGCCTAGAGCCTCAAGAAGTTTTAAGACGTCCCTGGCCCCATACCTTAAACGTCTCTGCATATATTATAATCAATGGTGTACACATGGGTGGGGTTTGGGAGTTCAAACCCCTCCCATAGACCAACAGATTCTTGATTTTTAGTATAAGGATTACGTCACGGTGATTTCGTCCAATGTTTTTTTCAAAAATGGGACTCCTCCCACAAAAGTAGTCTGTGTACGCTACTGATAGTAATAATAATCATTATAATAATTATTTTTATGCTTTCGTTTTCTCGTTAGATGGAAATCTAAAGAGTATCGCATTTATTCTGTGTGATATTCAAGCCCGAAATTACTGTTAAAAATTGAGCAACTTAGTTGCAGAACGAATATCTTGGGCGCAAATGTTTACTCTTAAGTACAGGTGAAAGATTTCTCCTTCCCTTGAGGTCTTGCGTCAGACTATTCAATTACCATGATTTCAACTTGATGGATGATCAGTTAAACGCCTTTTGTTGTGTGCAGAGGTTAACCTCTTGAAAAAGAGGGAGTGTAAATTAGCTTGAAACGGGAGTCAAGACCCATCAATATAAGTTGAACTTCGTGGCAGTCAGCAAGGTCTTTTTTTGTTAATTAGAGAACCGGATGTTTTGCAGCGGCTGGGATTGGATTCTAGGTCATCATGGAATGGATATTGTATCAAAATTGCGCCTTTAATTTAGGCTATGACTCCAAACAATTATAAAAATGGATTTTCTAAAATTTCAGGTTTTCAGTTAATGGGGAATATTTAGGAGTATATTCCAGCATTTAAAAAATGACGGTAGCTGTGATTTGTTGTAAATTTTATGCATAAAATGATAGCAGTTTCGAAAATTTTTAAAGCAAAAAAAAATTTTTTAGTCGTAATTTGATAATTTTTTTCTCTCTCTCTCTCTTTTTATCTCAGAAAAAATCACCTAAATTTACAAATCTGAATGTTCAGAATATCATTCAAATAAGCAATGAATCTATGAAGAACTGAATTTGAAGCACTGATTTGAAATATTACAGCTGTCCCACTCTATATGTTAGTAAATAAGAAATATCAGAATAGATATCGAGTATGCGTTACCTACAAAAATAGGCCACAAGATAATCTTTCGTAAAGCTTTATTACACTTTAAACTAATATAAATAAAATGTGGAATATTTAACATGATTTTTAAGCGATATATTTTTAACAAACAAACTGATTATACCTTTAAAATGCATTCCTTTCTCTCTCTTTTTCTTTTTTAGAAGTGGGTGGGTATGCGTTATACTCATAAGAAAAATCATATAGATTCAAATGTTATTTTATTTTTATTTATTTTATTGTATTTATTTTTTTGCTAATTAGTTTTTCTACGTAATTTTCACATTTTTGTTTCTTAAAGCTGTATATGGTATATATACATAAAAGAAAAGATCCATGTCATTAAAATGAGCTCCCGGAAAAAAAATAGTAATAATCCTTAAAAAAACCCTTATAATTAAAATCAACTACTTCAATAACCAATTAACTGTGGCGCCTGCGTTTGAGAGCTTATAACTACGTGTTTCATGGAAGGTGACCGAAGACGAATATATTCTTCAACGACAGAATAAATGTCGCTGTTAAAATATTGGATCAAAAAGATGGTTTCCTTTTTTAAAAAAAACTGCCAATTTTATTACTAATATTTACTTGGAACATAAGCCGGTGGCTCTTCCGACCGTAAGTTTTTATGTATATCTATGGATTTTTTAGTGGCCATCAAAACTCGCGGATGAGAGACCCAACACACACTGACTTCTTTACCGGCAAAATATTTTTGACCTGCCTGGATTCTAGGGAAATTCTGGAGAGGTGCTGTAGGGTTGATCACAGTTCTCTTACCAGAAAGCAACCTTGCCTTTCTCACCACAATGAAATAACTGTTCTTTAGATACTTTCATTGAGTCTTTGTCAGCCCATGGTTCTAACATCAAACAATTGGCATTTACTCCACTCGATAGCTAGATAACTTCGGGTCAACGGCTATCAATGGGCTCAGCGCCTGGTCAGCGTCACGCATTTGTTCCATAGCTGATCATACCTGAAGGAACCCTATTGTAATTTAACTTTCCGACTTTTGCATTTGCTAATTTTAGGCTAACATCTCTCTCTCTCTCTATAAACCATTTTCTTTGCAAATAAATCGAAATGCGAACATCCGGTGCAAAGGGACGTCTTAAGACTTCTTGAGGTCCTGGGCCCCTACTCAAAAGTAAGACCTGAGCCTCCACAAAAAAGTAGGCCCTGGGTCCCTACAAAAATGTAGGCCCACACGTATGACTCTTAAAAGTTGACAGTATATAGCATACGTTGTCAAACACTCGTACAAAAAATAACCCGAAACAAATAAATGTGTATGACTTACAATCGCACGAGCCGGCTCAATTGACTACCGCCTTTTGACTGAATAAATAATGATGGTGTATGATGGTAGGATGGACGACGGTCATCACACGTAGCCAGTTGACATATCGTCCGAAATTCCCAGTTTTTCGGAGAATATAAAAATAACATTTGACCATTGAAATTATTCTAATTACGATGTTATTAAGGCCGAGTCGAGAACGAGACGAGGCCCCCCTTACGGTTGAGGCCCTGGGCCCAATTGGCCCATGCCTTAAGACGTTCCTGCCGGTGCATACAGAGACGCGTGAGTTCATATTAAAGTATTCACATTTTTTTATTTACTTGTTTTACTCCGACTTGGCCTAAAAATATTCTAAACATTTTAAAATTTGAAAATACGTTTTGTTTTTCTCAAAAAAAAATGTAACTTAAATAGCCAATTGTCACGACTTTTTATGCATTACGAGTATACTCGTTATAACACAAAATTTTGCAATGCTTCCATGACGAGTATACTCGTCAATCACAGTTAGCTTGATAAGATCTGAAGGATTAGAACCCTGAATCTTCTGCTTCGTAAGTACGTAACTAGACCACTGCGACCAAAATGATCGTTTCAAGTCTGGAAGGATGGTGAGCTGGCTTATATTGATATCCTTTTTTTTTTTTTTTTTTTTTTTTTTTTTTTTTTTTTTTTTTTTTTTACCACCGCCAAAAGATTTTTATTCGCAAAAAGAAGATGAACTGGAGCACGTTAAATCCGTCGAGGCTTAAGCTCTTTCGTTTGGAGGTATTTGAGTTTTGAGAATGGGATGCCAGCACATGTGTCATCCTCTTCAGTTGAACCCTGGTTCAAAATTACGAAGTTCATCTCCAACAGCCCACATGTTGCTACTGAGTGACGTCAGTTAATCCAAAAGTAGAATGTAGTTCTCTGGCAAAAGTGATATAATACAGTAGAGTCCCGAATACTTGACTTAATGTGGACCGAAGGGTGGCCGAGTTTATGAAAATTCCGGGTTATTGAGAATTGAACTAAAAAGAATAAGTACAAATGTTTCTTCAGAAAATATTGTACTGCACTTGTATTATTGCTTGCTTGAGAATACAGCGGGAAAAAAGCTGCCCAAATACCCTTCCTTCCTTCCTCAGTGGCTCGACCACCCAGAGTGGGCCTTGGTCTTCTCAAGAAGTCTTTTCCAGGCCAGCCTTCTCCCTGCTAGTGTTCTCCTATTCTTAGTTCTCAAAATTAGATCTTTTTCTAGGCCATCAATCCATCTAAGATTTGGCCTGCCCTTCCTTCGTGTGCCAATTGGTTGGGCATTGAAGACTTTTTTTAGTGGTGCGATCTTCGTCCATTCTGACAACGTGACTTGCTCATATAATTCGCTATATTTTTATGAAGTTAACAACGTCAGATTCTTTGTATGATTGATAGAGCTCGAAATCTGATCTTCTTCGCCACGTTCCAAATATCCTTAAACAAAGGGGAAAAGTACGTACTTGATTATGAAGGCATTGAACATTTACTGCATGAAAAGGAAAATTAATGATCACATAATAAACAGCAATTTACCTGATCAGACACACCTCGGAAAAATACTTTATGAAGGCATAAAACTGACTATAATGACAATTAAGTAGCTGACTGCAAAAGTTGGCTACTTTTGTTTTGAAAGAAATGCGTAATGTCCTGTTGTCTTCCGTTCTTCACTCTGCGTTTTGCTGCTTCGTGACGAAGACGACGAAGGAATAATAAGTCTGCGGTGGTGTCCAACAAAGACCCATTTCCCGTCGGGAACGAGTGACGTCTCGACGGTCAAGCAGTTTCTCGTGGGAAAGTATCCCAGAATGGACACCCCGGCGCTGATGTCCTAAGGGAAGTCAACCTCTGACCTTCCTTGATCTAACCAACAGTAAAGGCCGGCGTGGTTCCCACGCCAACCGCAGTGTCAAAGTACACCGCACGAAGGGGGACTTTGGACCAATAGAAGAACGGTTTCACCGAATACGTCCAAACAGAAGTGACTACACATCACGTGTCACTTTCATAGGACGGGACGTATTCCACCTTTAAAGAGACTCTGGAATCCCGAAAGAGGACACCAAAGCAGAGACATGATCTAACTTCAACAGTATCTCCAATTCCAGCCAGCACCTGCACCCCAGCATTTTTCCAGCTCTCGTTTGACGCAGCCTTCATCAGGAACAAACACCGGTGCACTCCACAGCACTGCCTGTAACAGAACATTATCGCACCGGCATATCACAGTGGCTTAACCCCCGCGGCAAGTCCATTACCGACGCACTTTGTTGTTTAAAATACTGAAGGGTGGTTTCGAAAGTCGTTGCTCCCTCACTATATGATATTTTAGGAGTTTGTATGGTGTAGTTAACGTCTTCATCATACATTTTCCGACGTTTTTCATTAACTACAATAATTTCTGCATCAAGCATAATGTCTTGCTCGGTTTTTGACCTGCAAGTGAGAGGCTGAGTTATCCGGACTTTTCGAGAATATGCTTTTTTTTTAGCAATTCTTTTAAATGAAATCGGAAGCAGATTTTTATTTTCATAAGAGTTTAGCTGTTTCTACATTTGTTTGTGTTTTTACAACATCAATTTGATACTGCAACCAGTGCTGCCAGATCGTGCGATTTTTCGCGAATTTTGCTACTTTTCAAAACTTTCCGCTTCTTTTTTTTGATCCTATTGCTACTTAGCAAATTTTACGCTACTTCGCTTGATGGTCCCGCTACTTTTGCTACTTTCAACCAAACATATAAGTATTGGAACAAATTCGAAAAAACGAGTTATTTGGGAAAAATCACCAAAAAGATTTGGTGACTTTTAGTCACCACCAATGAAAACATGGAGAATCTCCGAAACGACATGGAATGCTGTAGGAAGTTGATTTTTAAACTATCTTTTTAGAATAAACTGACAAGCAAAAATAAAACAATTTCTCCGGAATCTACAAAAGAAATCTATCAAAGATGTCATAATTTTCTCAAGACTTCCTGTGAGCAACTTTTAAGCAGAATTTCTTCAAATTATGTAACTAAAAAAAGATATATAATTTTTTCCTTGATATTTTTTAAAAATTCAAATCGTCCTTCTTTTTACGATCTGCCTTCAGAATTAGCAAACCAATCTAAATTGGATGCTCTGAAGCATCAGTGAAGACAAATTTTTAACATAAAGTTGAAAGATGTTTTTCATTCAGAGTCTGAGCTTTTAAATGATGGAGCATAATTTTGGTGTCCCATTTTTAATATAAAAGACGCAGTTGGAAATCTGTTTTTAAGAGATTTAGCTACATTTGCTTTAAGCTTTACAGCCTACTCATAAGTATTGCCACTGTGGAAAGGATATCTTCGATAGCGACAACAAAGAGTTTTGTCAACAAGGACAAAACCAAGGAATCGAATGTGCCTTGAACTGTTGGATTCACTTCTCAGAATCAAAATGACTTTGGAAGAAAGAGGGACTTGCTGCGTTGATTTTATTTCATCGCCACAAATGCTTCAATATAGTTCAGAAATTTGTAAGAAAGACACAGCTGATCACGATATTGAACAGGAAGAATTTGAATATATTTTAAATAACTAAAGCATTTTGACATATTTTTAAAACAGTTTTGCAAAATTGCCAAAATTAAATATATATATATAAGAATTGCAAGTGAAAATCGTTTCGCTACTTTTTGCTACTTCCTCCCCCCTCCCCCTCTCCATGCTACTTTGCTGCATAAGTTTCTGGCAACTCTGACTACAACATTAGTGGATCAAATATTCGCACAACACGAGGTATAACTCAAACAACATCAAGACTCAAAACTTCCAGCGTAACGATAATAAACAAACAGCTCACATAATACAAAGAAAGGGAGCAAAAATAATAGTGCTTAAAACGTTCGAATGTGATTTGTGTTGGAACATGCAGAACATCAAGTGAATAACATAGTCTAATTGCTGATCCTTTGGCATCTATTCAATTTTTCTAACCTTGGCATTGCTCCATACGCTAGATTTTTAGCGTTTGTTTCACAACGGTAATTTTAGTAATTTTTTTTCAAAGAGAGGGAGAGTTTTCGAAACGACACGTGCCAAAAAGCATAGGTTGAGAAACTGATTTTCTTTGTGAAATTCCTACGGGAATTAAATGCAATCAATTTTATTTTTGTGTTTGGCAATTTTCCTTCCAAATAAATGTAACGATTTTATGCATATAAAATAGGGGGGGGGGAATGCAAAAGAAATTTTTTTTTACATTTGCATTTGTAATAGCAACCGATCAACCGTCGATATCTGTTCAAACTCTTTTTGAAGGTCTAACTGCATTTTAAAACGATTTTCAATAGTTTTGCAGACAGCATATCAATATTGAGAAATTCAACTCGCAACTTTTCCATAAACGTGTTTTTGCTTTAGATTATATTGATACCGGATATTTAAATTCAGGTAAGAGTTTTGCGATTGGATCTAATTTTAGTTATGATATTTGAGGCTTACAACTTATAGTGTAACTACTATTACCAATATAAATACGAACAAATACGCATGATATTGAATTGAAAATATGTATAGTTCATTTCAGATTGTATTTTTGTTAAGTTTTATTTTTACTTACTTTTTCAGATTATAGATCAGGGCTCCGAAACGTTTTAGCTGTGGCCTGATAAGCCAATCTACCAATATGATTCAGTGTGCCACTCAGTAGGGCATTTTTGAAACCATTCGATTCCCGCGATAATGTATGCAGAATTAGAGAATAGAGGCAAATAACATGGATTTACAGTTTTTTTTTACCGTAAAATTGGACGTATAACGCGCACTTTGAACACAAAAAATAGGATCTAAATTTGCGGGTTCGCGTTATACGCCAGGCATAAGAATGAAAGCTTTAAAGATTTTTAAAAAAAAGATGACTATTGAAAAAAATTAGACTTCAACATATACTAAAATAATGTTTCTTTTAAGGAAATGACATTCTTTACGAGATTAAAGAGTTGTATATCTAGAAGTATACTATTTTTTTTTCTAAGGCTTGGAATAGTACCTCGTACAAATTACATTACTTCTAAACGTAAGAGCACTGTCTCATACATTTCAGGTTTCTTTGGAAAAACGAGGTGAGAGCTATACGGTGAATATACTTAAAAATTAAAAAAATTTCAGCTTGAAAGTATAAGTGTGCGTTATACGCCAGATTTTACGGTATATATTAATTTTTTTTTTTTTTTTTGCATCATTTTAAGATATTTCGTAACATAAAAATAAACAGCATAAAATACGACTATCTCTTCAACAACAAAAATTAAAATTGTACACATATTAACTATTTTTAAACATATTTATTAAAATGAGTAATAGACAAAAAAATATAAGTATTTTCCTTCATTATAAAATCAAATGATAAATAAAATTTTTAATTCGAACCTTGTGCTTGCACCGTTCTTTCATATCGCAAAATCAGGGGTAAAATGCGTAACTTTCAATTTGATACGATTCTGAGCATTCCGTTGTTAAACAATTTCTTTGGGGACTCGAAATATTTTCATATGAGGAAAAAGTTTTTTCTTAGATTTGTAGATCCAAAGCGGAAAGCAGAGTACATTGAATTTTATCTCTTTAAACAATTAAATCTCTCAAACAACGACATTCAATAATTTACTAAATAGGTGTAAATTTATTTTTAGAGTTATCTTTCGAATTTTTTCGTAATTCCGAAAATGTCCGTTATTCTGAAGATGTTTGTCAAATAAGTTCCTTTACAAATTTATCAACTTCCATCCACTAAAAAACTGACAAATTTGTAGAGTAATGCAGAGTGCTACTGAGAATTGTACTACCTACCACATGTGGTATCATTGGTTGCCGACCCCTATTATAGACCTTTAGAAAAAAATTAGGACTTTTAACTCTGGCGTATACAGTCCGGAGTGGGCCCTGTATTGAAGATTCCTCGGAGGCCCTCTTTTGAGCTTCTTAATAATTTACGATTTTTTGCTTACATGTGTTGGGGTCCCTGTAGCTTGAGGGCCTCGCATCATTGTTACTGTTAATACGGCGGTAGCTACGCCCTTGGCTCTTGAATACCAAGCAGGTGGAGCAATATATATATGGTATCATCTTTTTCAAGCGTACGAGTATACATCAAGTGTTTTGGCTGTTATGATATTTTTAAGGAACTTGTCTTACAAAATTTTTATTAACTAATTATGGTTCTCAGAAAGTATTTTTTAAAAGAATTTTGCACTGTTATAAAGATTAAAAGTTACACTGAGAGAGAGATTTTTTATTAATGCGCTGTGCTTTAAAGTACTAATAACATGAGAGCTATAAGTATATCTTGTATTTTTAAACCATGGTCAAATACTGAAAAGGATACCAAATCCAAGTTTTACATCTGCTTAAATTGAGGTCTTTGAGCATCATTTCATCTATACGACAGATTTTCAGTTTCACTAGGACTCGAATTCATATATATATATATATTATATATATATTGCTTAAAGGTATTTAACTAGGTTCGGAACCGTGATTTTATAAAAGCGTACAAGCGCATAATTTATTTTAAATATTTTTACTGTAACTCAGATTAGAATACACGTATAAAATTGTTTTAAGAATACTATCACAATAATAAAATTATTTAATGCAATTTTACCTTGATTGGGGAAAATAATCACTTATTTTTCGCTGTACCATCGTACACCTTCGTTTTTTTATGCAAAGTCTCTGATTCTCTTGAGAGCAGTAGTTGAGGAGGACAGCACATTCTGATTGTTGTTCGTACCACTCCATAGCTGTCTCTAACGAAAAAAAGGCGTCAGCATTTGATGGACCTTGCTATTTTCGTTGTTGTTGTTTTCTTCGTCTCCATCCCTTTCATCGTCGACAGGGTCGGTTTCTTCTTGCACGGAAATCACAATCTTGTCATCATTTAGCATTTGAAATCCAATGTCTTCCGCATCGCATGCCATCCAGGTTTCCTACATCAACAAAAGAGCAAGTATACACCCCTTTACTTGGAAATAAACAGACCTAAGATTCCGCACAGATGTTTACCAAATCACACCGCTGAAATTCCCCAAATATCCCTCACCTTGGGTTTTCCCGTCACTTTTGTCCTCACAGGAAACAACTGTTGAGCATTGCACTGTTCGAAAACGGATCCGGACTTTAGTCCCGATATTTGACGCTCCGGATAATAAACGTTTGGACAAACGACATTCTACTGTGATTGTAAAAATAATTAAATAAAGAAATAAGAAAAGTCGCTCGTGTGACTTGAACTCTGAGCGATAGCGTAGTACGCAAATACGTTACCACCTTACTAACACTTGCGTCACGGGAACTAATTTAAACTTATTTGCATATTAGTTATGTATGAATTTCGAAGGCTTCTTTCTCTGAATTGATTTTCCATTCAGAGCTACTACATTGACGGTTGAACAACCTAAAGGAGTACTACTGTTACACAAAGTTTCGTCCCCAAATGAATTTCCTATGTCGTGCCCTTCCCTTGTCGAATTGAAATTATAACTATAATTTCACAACTGTATCGTGTCCTAGCTCTTCTATCATTGCCTAACCTTATAAAAATTATATCTGGCCACAGTAGCCTAGTGATTATGGCCAAGGACTTGTAGCCAGCGTGTCATGAGTTCTAGCCTAGAGCCGATGAAGACCTGCTATGTAGAGGGGACGATGCACGTTAAATCTGTTGAAAGCTCAATAGTCCTCCTGTTAGCATTATATGGAGAAGGGGAGGGGGGCACAGTAGCCTAGTGGTCAAGGTAACGGACTCGTGGCCGGCGTGTCATGAGTTCGAGCCTAGTACCACAGAAGACTCACCGTGTAAGGGAGCGACGCACGTTAAAACTGTCGAGAGCTCAAACGTCCTCCTTTTGGTAGGGTGTGGTAGTTAGGAGAGAGGGTGCCAGCTCAGGTGTCGTCTTCGTCACTTGACAGTGGTTCAAAAATTACGAGGTCCGTCGCCAAAAGCCTTGAGTAATTAATCAGTGCGACGTCAATATTCACTCACTCTGAGAAGGGGAGTGCTGGCTGAGGTGTCGTCCTCGTCACTTGACTGTGGTTCAAAATTATGAGGTCCGCCGCAGACAACCCCTGTGTTGTTTTATAGTGCAGCATAAAATAAACATTCACTTGCTCGAATTTAAAATTTTTTAGCTGGTAAGTTATATTGAAACGATTTAAATGTTTTGAGAAGAGTTGAAAAGATTTTGAGAAATAATTAAGGATAAATTCTATGTTCCTGCTTTTCAAATTACTGAAATCTTTAGAATTTATTTTCAATTAAAACTGTCTTCTACTATTTTATCAAGAATTCTAACTTATTTATGGAGGCACTTGATAATTTCAAAGTAGCATTTTTTCGCTTTTCGTATCCAGATTAAAAATCCCATTTTTAATTGAGTATGTTCTCAATGTTTTATACTGACAATAGATTATATTTTATAAAAATCTTATTAACAGCATACACCTGTTCATACTTTCATAATAAAAACAAAACCTAAAAAATTGTATGTGCGTTATTTTTAGACTCCATCCATATCATAAAAAAAAATAACACTAAAAACACCAGAACAATTTCTAATATGTTTCCGTTTGTTCGCTCTAGTAAAAAGGTAATACTAGATTCCTTTTTTTATATTCCATCTCAGAATAGTTGTTTTAATTGCTTCTTTTCTCTGTTTTCTTCTCTTTTTGACTGTTCAGTCGTTATTCCAAATTGTGTTGGCACCATGCCAGTAAAAAAAAAAGTAATGTCTTCTTGAGTCAACTACGTGCTCCCAAAAAATGTCTTTCTTCTCTTAAAACTAAGAAGGTAGAAAAATAATTATGTTGATATTCTTTTTTTATATTCTTTTAATTTTACGCTCATTAAATACATACTATTAGAAAGATTTTAAGAGAGCTTGTATCCTTTAATATTTAAAATAGCGTTTATCTTTCATCGTAAATATCGCATAAAAATGAACCTGTGAACATTAATAGTTTATCATAGCCTGAGTTTTTTTTATTAGTTTTCTGTTTCAGAATCTATCCGAGATCCCTTTTTTTTTTCTTTGGCGGCGTTTGTACTCAATTTCTAAAATCTTAATAACTGATTTTTAGTAATTTCAATGTAATCATTGAAATTACATAAAGCAAAAAGAATTGTTCAACAGATACTCTTGCATTTTAATTTCAAAAATAGTTTTCTTCGCTTCCTCGGTGTAGTTGCGAATTCGCAACATATTTTGTTGCAATTATTTCAGAATGCGTTGCATTATTCCTCATGTAGTTATTAAGAGATCTTTACATATTTTTCTCTATCATTACATTAATTTAAAATTGTATTTATTCGTTCATTTGTGGCAAATTAACAATCGTTTCTTGAGGTAAAAATCATTAAAAAAAGGATCTTTGAATAGTTGCATTTTTAGATTTGTCAAAACAGTTCGAGTGTTTACAGTTCTACTTTTCCATTTATGATGTAATTTGATTGAAACTAAAGATTTTTTTTTAAAGTTTTAAGAATTCCTAAGTTAAATTTTACTTTGATTTATTTATTTTGAAAAAGTTTTTTTTTTTTAAACTCCGACTACCCTAAGACTGTGAATTTGCCCAAAATTAACAAATTTGTATGATTTTATTTTATGGGCCATCTTATTAGCTTTATAAAAAATACCAAGTTTATCATTTTCCGTTCGCTAGAACAAAAAACTACAAGTGTTTCAGTAAAAGCAGATGCCATTACTTTTAAGCAAGATGTCAGACTTTAAATCGTGTTTTACTCGAAATGTGTTTTTTGAAAATTATCAAACGGGGTCAGCGATTTGCTCAAAAAGTTTTGTACATAATTAACTGAAATTTTTTTCTGTAAGTTCTGTATAATAGTAGAAGTGCTTTAAATTTTCAGATTTATCAATCACTGTTTTATTACAAAATTTACAGTCCCTATTGTGAATAAAAACACTGTTTAAAGGAAAGGAATATATATTTTGATCTGTATTACCACTGTCTTAACAAAAGAATATATATTTATGCTTTAAGAAAATAAGCTTGTTTCTATTCTTGTTTTTATTGTTACAAACACCATTGTAGTCCATATAATTTAGTTATCTTAACAAAGCAGGCAACAATGCATCTACTGTTTCAACCAATATAAAAGCGCAACAAAATACCACAACTATTTTACTCATATTGTTATCTTGAAAAATTGTTCAATTTAAAGTGAACGAACAAAGTGAAGTTGTTATTTGATCACTGCGTTATCTTTTTGAAAACATAAGTTTTTGATTAATAAATCATTGGTAATGGCAGGATCCTTGTTTGGTGCGTTTTCTGACCTGCTTCTTTGGATCATCAATATGG
>BMAO01026387.1:0-40005 GCA_019973975.1 Trichonephila clavata | reverse complement strand
CAATGATAATATATATACATTTTCAAATTATGTAAATCGCTTGGTTTTTCTCTCCAAGTCATATTTGCTTCATGTATACTGTTATTAAATTGTTCTCAAAACTCGAAATAAAATCTTTATCGCAGCGTTTCTCAAACTGTGGGGCGCGCCCTCCAGGAGGGTGATAACCCTCATTGGGGGCGCGAACGTATCGCGAAGAATCGAAAACAAAAAATTTAAAATAATTATCAATTTGATAAAATAATTTACAATTTAAAATAATTACAAAGTAAAATTCATTCTTATATAATAAAAAATAAAATACACATTCAAACTGATATAATACGCACTACTTATAAATGTATCAGTTATACACAAAGTATTTGATAGTTAATTTATCAATATTCAATTAAAAACAAGTTCAGTAATTACTAGTGACTCTCTTGGGCTTGTCATATACAAAATTTATTCACAAAACTTAATATTTATCTAATTAGTGCGTTTATAATTAAAGTCGTATTGCATCGTAGTTTTAACATCAAAGTACATTATAATTGCATTCAGTACATTGTTATTGTAAGAAGTGGGGCGCGATGAAAATTATGACTGAAAATTAGGTCGCAAATATTGAAAGTTTGAGAAGCACTGCTTCATCGCTATCTACAACACTCTTTTTGGTATCATGAATTCCTTTAGATTCTAAGCAGAATATCTATACACAAGGGTAGCCGAATTTGCGATTTCTTCCAAATTTAAGATATAAATATAAAAATTAGCAACATAACTGTAATCGTCGCAAATCAGTTGAAAGTAATTTCGAATTTGTAGGGATTTCACCTAAATCCTTTTCGTTGTTTGTTCAGTGTTGCAAACTTTACTTATTGAAAAGTTCTTGTTATTTTCAATATTTTCATTTTTTTTATAGACTGTTATTTGAAAATAAGTTTATTTTCAAATAACAGTCTATAAAATTCCATGAAAAATCTTACCATTTTTATTATTACATCTTAAAAAACGTACGCAAGAAGCAATTCCTTCCTAGTTACATTCTATTTTTAATAACAATATGATTCATAATAAGCTAGTTTCCTGTTTCAATATTTCGCAATCTTCTCGTATGATGTAATTTTACTGATGTAATTTTGTCCCCCTCCTCTGCTCTTTTGCAGGAATGTTTTTTTTTTATAAATAATTATAATAATATTGTATTAAATTTTCTTGTTCATGCATATTTTTGTATCATTTCCTGTCTATTTCGGTAGACTATTTTGTAGCTCTGAGCCCTCTGTTGGATGTGAGTTCGATCCTCCGAATAAATTAATAGCTAGGGATTCTTCAACGTCGTTTATAGCGTAGCATATCGTTTCTGCTTCCTTTTAATGTCAGTAAATACTCGAGAACATACAAATCCTATAGATAAATCATAAAACTAAAATTTAGATTTAAAAAAAAAGAAAGAAACCAAGTGGGGTGCGTTTAAGCGCAAACAACGCCAAGAAAGAGAAGTCAGTAATTAAAAACTGTAGCTTGTATATATTTAAAATATTATCATATTTTTACTTGATAGAATTCAACCAAGATAGAGCCTTCATTTTCTTTTGGCACCAGGGCCTGTAAATACCTAGCTACGCCACTGCCTTCAGGAAATCACTTTTTTTCAAAGAGAGAGAGTGGACGCAATTTTAAATCAGTAATTTCTTCAATTTTACTTCATTCCTTTAAAACTGCAAACGGTTATTATGAATTTACTTTTGATTTATTTTGTATCTTCCTTTGAGACTTAAAAAATGTACAAACATTTTTATCGTATAGAATAAAATCAAAACATACATTTATTAATTGCTTCCCTTTACAAAGGAGGCAGCGAAAATAATGCCCACCTTAGTGAAATCTAATTAAAAATATATTTTATTTTGTAAATTTTCCGTGTTACATCAGCTTATTTTAAGATTTTCGGCGATATTTATATATATACTTCAATTGACTTTTTTATAGTATTTTTATGTTGATAAATATGCATCAGTACTTGTTTTCTTTGCTTGAATACATCTTCCAAAAACACACTTTTCTATGGAAGAACAGTTTTATATAGTTTATTACTAGTGTAAACAGGAAATTCCAAAAAGTAGTTCTTAAGGTAGAACTGGTATTGTGAAGTTTTTTTCACGAAACTTCAAAGTTTAATTCCTAGCATTCATATTTTGACACTGATCGCACTTGCATTGAGCTATAGAAATAAAAATAAATAAATAAATAATATCTATAATATTTCTTCATTTTTGAAGGAATGGAAAATGTTAATGCCTGTGTATATAAAACTTGATTTGAATAATATAAAAAATATTAATTGGAGCATGACAACGCGACTGTTGCTGGGATGGGGGACCTTTTTCCTGGAAGCTCATATCAAGTAGGTGTCTGATACTTTCGATATCTTGTTTCACTAACAACTGGTTCTTTCTTGAAAATATACCGATTTCCGGTCTAGAATTCACTTTACTTTATGAATTCTCTGAATTTTTCTTTATAAAAAAGTAATAAAAATAAATGCAGTAAAATATTCTTGATTCAAATGATACTACAGAAAAACTAGCTTTCAGGAACAGAAAGAATTGCCTTTATAATAAATAAGGAAACAAAAGTTGATTGTAAATTAATGTTTACAACATGTGTAAATAATAGAAAGGCTGGTTAGTATGAAATTTTTTGCCTTAATTTTGTAGAATTATTATTTGTTGAAAATTTCATTTACCTTTTTGTACAACGTTTGTGATGTGATTTATATTTGTGTGCACAATTCATCACATATATTCTGAATATAACACTGTGTATGTCTTGTATCATACAAAGATTTAAAAATTCGAATTTATCGTAACCAGATTATTCACTGAACATTTGGTTACTGAAATACACACATTTGTGTTAAAATTATTCTTACTTTTTGAGAAATATATTACTCTGGAATACCCTACTCGTATCGTAAAGCATTTGAAATTTACTTCAGATCACAAAAAGAAGGGGGGGGGGGAGTTTTTTTTTTTTCATTTTTGAGAATTTTTTATTTTATGTACACGATATTTTACTTTTTCATAGCTGTAGAGTATCATTGAAAAAAAATCAACTGATATAAAACAGTTCTTCGAACATTGTACAATCTTAATATCTTAAATATAAGCCAATATAAAACAAAAAGTGAAAAAAACTATAAAAAATAGTTAATATACTTTATGTACATTATGGAACAGTACGTAATGTACATTAACTTTTACGAAAAAAAATTCATGTCAAGCATTATATCTGCACAATATTATTTTTTAAAAGAAAGAGTTGAATATAACAGTTCTTAAAAAATGATACTATCTTTTGTAAGGTATGTATATGAAGTAACTTTTCAAACATACAAAGATCAAAAAATATTCTTACATAAGTATTATTACATAAATTTTCATTAAATTTGTATATTTTTTATGCATAAACCTACAAACATTGCCAAACAATTCAACCAAATGACAAAGAAATTGTAAAATTCAAATTTTAGATATTCCTCTAACTGAAGGAAATTTTAATAAATTGCAAACAGAAATTTTTTTTTTTTAAATATTCACATTAAAATTAGGTTGTTTTGTAATTATTAAAAATTTCTATGAAAATTAATTTACAGGCAGAAAATTTGCAAGTTTATAGAAGAGAGTAGCTGAGTACCTGTAACACAATAAATATTTTGTACAGTTTAAATTAGTATGAGTATTTGTATTGAGTTATGAAATAAAAAACAGTACGTGTCAGCACCATAACTTAGAACAGAGGATCTCAAACTTGTCATGTTGTTCGATCTGGGCCCTTGCATACTTAGTATTGAATTTTTGCAAATTTATGAACTTCAAATATGTTTTGGACAGTTGGTATACTGTGGTAGCTCGCTTCTATTTTAAAAACACATTTACTTTTCTATCTGTAGTGAAGTGTTGTGTGAAAAACTAAAAAATACATGTTAATTTTAAACATTTATTAGATAAAAGTTAAAATTTAGTACCTGTTACACAGAATAAGAGAGTAAAAACAAATGCTTTTATGTCGCTTTAGTTACAAATTTTTAATACTTAGCATAAATTTAGTTAGGTTTTACCTTAAACCTCCTTGGTTAGTAACGTTCAGTCTATTTTTTTTTTTTTTCATAAAAAGAAACAAATTAAGAAAAACTTTTATCTTTCAAATTAACAAAATAATGCAAAAAGCAACTTTTTATTTATTTCTATAAAACCCAGATAAATCTTACCCTTAATTGGGCAGAATTTGATTTATCTATTTCTGATATACAATTTCAATTTCCAAATAATCAAAAAAAATACTAATAATTATAGCTTTTTCATTAAATGTTTATAATTATTATGTACCTGAGGTGTGTGTGTTTTCAATATTTCAATTGCTTATAACAATTGCTTTTTAGTAATTTGTATTAATATTGGTTTAATTTACTTGAATATTTTGAATCAGCAGAAAGAAAAAAAAATTCACACTAAAAATCCTGAAAAATAAATTTTCTGAAAAAAAATATTGTTTCTAAATTTTGAGTTAAATTAGCATCTTTACCTGAATCTTTATTTAGTAGCAAATGACATAAATGGGCTTTCGACTTTCAAATAATATATTGAGAGAAAATCATATGATGCATTTTGTAAATGAAATAAAAATTAAACTTTTTTTTATTTAGTGCAATAAATATTTTTTTTAGAAACATGTTCTCAAAAAAATTAACGAATACTAAAAATGTTACTGAGAAGGACATTGATGGATTAAATTTTTTCGAAGAAATAAAATCTTTGCGATGTTTTACCAAAGAGGATATGTCACCTATTGATGTTTTAAATTATATTTATAAAAACAATCTTATCGATACATTTCCAAATATTGCAATAGCCTTACGGATTTATTTAACCCTGCCAGTTGTTTCGGTGGCTACTGGAGAACGAAGTTTTTCAAAACTTAAAATTATTTAAAACTACATGCGATCTACTATGGCGCAGGAGAGATTATATCGGACTTGTCAATTATATCCATAGAGGGCGAAATCTTGGATAAATTAAATATAAAGGAATTGAGATACGAGCATTTGTAGCTGCTAAAGCTAGGAGAATCAATATTTGAATATATTTTCTAATTTTTATATTTTACTTTAAAAATTTTATATCATTTTTGCTTTGTTTTGTTTCTAAAATTTATGAAATAATAATAAAAAAAGCAATAAGATAAATGTGTTTTAATATTATATTTTTAAAGCTTTTCAGTATATTCAGTTCAAAAGTCAAATTTCGAATGCTATAAATGAGTATTTCACATTTTATTTGTAGCACTTTATAAGAGTGCAACAGAACCCCATAAATAGGCGCCGAGTTTCAACTTGAACAAGGGCTCCTAATACCCGCGCGGCGGCCCTGCATACAGTCATGGGCGTCCTAAGATTCTTTGAGGTCCTGGGCCCAGAGAAGATTTTTTGAGGCTTTGAGCTCCTAGGCAAAATTAGGCTCTACCTGAGATCTTTAAAAGCAGACAGTACGTAGCATGTATTGTCAAGTGAATGAGTGATTGAATATTAACGTCGCACTGTTTAGCAACACGAGAGCTTTTGACGACGGTCCGCGTAATTTTGAACCATGGTCAAGTGATGCGGACGACAACTGAGCTGGCACCCCCCTCTCTTAACTACCACACCACACAAACGGAGGACGTTTGAGCTCTCGACAGATATAACGTGCATCGCTTCCCTACATAGCGGGTCTTAAGTGGTACTGGGATCGAACTCATGACACGCTAGCCATGATCCGATGCCTAGACCACTTGGTCACATGCATTGTCAAATACTCGTTCAAATAGTATTTTAATACAAATAAATGTCCACGACTCATAATCTCAAAAACCAAGGCACAAATGGACTCGACTGATGGCCGCATTTCGACTCAATGAGTTGAATGATTGTTTATGGTATTAGGCCTATGCTTAGACATGGACAACGATCATCAGATAATAATGTAATATTACCACTTTTTCCAATTGATATGCAGTTTGAAATTCCCTGTTTTTCGGAGAATATGTACGGGAATAATATGTGACAGTTAAAAATTATCCGAATCATGATCTTATTAAGACAGAGTCGAGAACCAAAACGAGGCTTCCATGGAGGGCGAGGCCCGGGTTCAGTTGGTCCATGCTTTAAGCCGTCCCTGCATACAGTACAACCACAGAAGAATATAGACTTTTCTTCTACAAACTATGATACCAGCCTAGAAGGGGTGCGGTGCTTTCCATTCGAGACGGGGATCCATTTCAGGCGAAAGTCAGACTTCTTTTCCTTATCTTCGAATAAGTCGACTTATTCGGGAATCGAACCCGAGCCCATTCGATTACAAGCTGAATGTCATAACCACCATACTAGCTGGGACGCAGGGGCGTATCTACCACCGTATCAATGATACGGGGCCCAAAATTGCATATACAAAAAATCGTAAAATGTTAAGAAGCCCTTGAAAGGGTCCCCAACGAATTTTGATACAGGGTCCTCTCAGGACTAGCTACGTTAGTGGTGGGTGGCTACCAAACTTGATGACGAAAGAAAAAGATGCTAATTTTATTCTTCCCTTATTATAGTATGCAAAACATACACACATCATAATGGAACTTGAAAATATATTTTCTTTTAAAGGGTACAATATTCCTTTAGTCTGAAAATTATTAGTCAAAAAGCTTGCTGAATATTGAGCTACTTATTGACAGGGACGTCTTAAGACTCTTTGAGGTCCTAGGCCCTTAAGCAAAAGTAGGCCCTGCCTGAGATCTTTAAAAGTAGACGGTATATAGCATGCATTGTCAGATACTCATTCAAACGGTAAATTGAAAACAAATAAATGTGCACAATGCACTTTATGGCACTCAATAACCTAGGCTCAGACCGGCTCAACTAATGGCTGCATTTCGACTAAATGAGTTAGATGAATGTTTATGGTACTAGGCCTAGGCCTAGACATGGACAACGGTCATCACATAATACTACTCTTACCACTTTTGCCAATTGACATGCAGTTTGAAATTCACTATTTTTCGGAGAATATGTTCGGGAATAATATTTGACCACTTTAAAATTATCCGGATCATGATTTTATTAAGACGTAGTCGAGAACGAAACGAGGGCTCCGTCGAGAATGAGGCTCTGGGCCCGGAACCAGTTGGCCCATGCCTTAAAACGTCCCTGCTTATTGAATTGGAAATAATTCCAAAAAGGAGTTGCAGATACCGCATTTATTCGGTTCTAAGTCACACCCCCAAATTCTCAAAATGTTTTGGGGAGTAAATAAAAAAATAGTACAAAATGTTTATTGGTATCCGATATTTCAGAAATTTAAAAAGAATTTTAAATGAGAACTAATAAAAAGTGAATAATTAACCATTATTAATACCTTTAAACATATACATAAATCTTTAATTACTCTAACCTCAGTATATTGTTCACACTGGCGAAGCTAGTCTTGAATGGACTGTATCAAAATTCCTTGGAGGCTCTTTTGGGGGCCCCTTCACATTATATAATATTTGTTTACGCATGTGGGGCCCCTGTAGCTCTGGAGCTCCGTGTCAACACCCCTGATTGTTCAATCCCCGCCCCCCCTGCAATGAACGTATTTTCCACCTTCGATTCTAAGCCGCACTTAATTTCATGAAGCATTTACACTGGGAAAATGTGGTTTCGATTTAAATAAATACGGTATTTTAAAATGAAATTCTAAGCATTAAAAATATTAGTGTTTCCCATACTGCAAAAAGAGTACCTTAAAGTATCTGACTATATTCTTGCAACAACTTTTTTTTAAAAAAAAAAATGGAGATATGGAGATTTTTTTGTTGTGTTTAGATTTGCTTAGTACATTTTAAGAAAAATATGCTAAAATTAAGAAGTAGAAAGAATATTATTACTAAAATGGAAAAAAATGGGTCAAAATTTACATAAAATAACATAAACACAGCCCATTCTGAACCAAAAGTTTATAAACAATTTTTCAATTCTGATGTGTTGCTGATATTCCTTTTTGAAATGGCCTGTGAAGGATAAGAGATATTTTAATTTTTACAAAAACTAGAGTAATAGTTATTATATGTGAAATTGCTTAAAAAACAATGATTATATTCACATAAGGGACTGTAAATTTTGTAATAAAACAGTGATTGATAAATCTGAAGGTTAAAACAATTCTGTTATTATACAGAACTTACAGAAAAAATTTCAGTTAATTATTTTCAAAACTTTTTGAGCAATCGCTGTCCCCGTTTGAGTATTTTCAAAAAATAACACCTATTTCGAGTAAAACGCGTTGTAAAATATGACATCTTGCTTAAAGTAATGACATTTGCTTTTACTAAAACATTTGTAGTTTTTGTTCTAGTAAACGGAAAATAATAAACTTGGTATTTTTATAAAGCTAATAAGATGGCATATAAAATAAAATCATAAAAAAATTGTCAATTTTTGGCAAAATTCACAATTTTAGGGTAGTCGGATAGCTTAAACGACAGAAGACGGCATTCAACAACTGATATCTGATGAAAACTCAATTGGTTCACTTCAGAATTATTTTAATGTGGAAAAAAAATCATTCTAAAACATTTGTGTTTCAAGCTTTAAAGCTAGTATTTTTAAACTTGTTAACAAAGATGCGTTAATTCGAGTAAGCGAGTGATTATTAACGTCGCGCTGTTAAGCTTCACGATGGTTTTTTGCGATGGACCTCGTAATTTTGAGCCACGGTGAAGTGACGAGGACGGCACCTGAACTGGCACCACTCTCTCCTAACTACCACACCAACGGGAGGACGTTTGAGCTCTCGACAGATTTAATGAGCATCGCTCCCCTACACGGCGGGTCTTCAGAGATACTTGGCTAGAACTCATGACACGCCAGCCATGATCCGATACCTTGACCATTTGGATACCGTGGCTACTGACTTAATTCGAACAATGTTATTCTGTTAGCTCTTAAGCTAGTAATGTGAACAAAAGAATGAGGAATATATCGAATTTGTAAAGTTAGCTGTTGGTAAGTAGCGCAACATTGTTTTTCCGATCAAATTTACAATTAACCTATAGAAGTTTTTGTTATGAGTACCTGCACTTATTTGTATAATAGGTGCATTTTGAAAAGTGTTCAGAATTTCTGTTGACGGTTACTGACTACAATCGAAACTTTGATTTTGAAAAGCGTATAAATGGATAATTTTTTTGATATTACTTTCAGTTGAATTAAAATATGCATATAAAACTGTTTTACGAATGTTATTACAAGAAAAGAAATATTTAAATACAATTTCTTGGCAAAAAATGGAGAAAAAATAACAGTTTTTAAACATTATCCTTCACAACCTTATCCTTGCATTATCCTCCCAAATCCTTGCATTATCCCCTCCAAAACATTATCCTTAATATACAAGCATTTTTATGAAAAATGCTTATATAATAATAATATTTTGCCCATATATAACTAGGAATTCTATATATATAGAGGTCGAACTAAAATTTTTGAGTTACATAACTTAGAAGTAGGCTTATTCATATTTTAATATATTAGAACAGATAAATTTTAATCAATAACCCCCGTTGTTTATTTCAGTTGGTCATATCTCTGAAAATAACATGAACTTATGAAAAATCCTAGTTCTACCTCAAAGAGAAGTAAGTCCTTTAGCTATCTACAGGCAAAATATTACTAGACAAGCATTTTTCATGGAAGGAGAATGTTTCTTTTTCTCGTTTTTCGTCTATTATAAAGATTTCTTTCCTAGTTTCCATACTCTCTTCTAATTGTGAAGATTTGAAAAATGATTTTTCTTCCTCACAAAAAGATCTTGTCATTATTATTTTAGCTTCTCTCTTTAAAAAGTTTCTTTTCGGATAATAGGAAATATCAACAGTAATTGCATATTTTCTCCCAAAATTTAATTGCTTATATAATCCAGCTAAACTAAAATAGCGTCTTTCACTAATTTTTTGGATTCATGAACGTTTTATATTCTTAGCAAAATTCTAAATTTATTTGTTCAATTCTACAAAAAAAGGAAAGTAAATACTCCTTCGGCAGTTAGCAAAATCGCGTTTCGACACTGCATAGTTTTCTAACCGAAATTTTTTTGGCATCAAGTCTGTTACACTTGTACTCAGTTTCAAATTCTACACAAGCCATTATTTTTTCTTTAATATCAATGATTTTGAAATTGCTTATTTTATCTCTAAAAATCTCTTAAGCATTGATTATTTCAGGCAAACGTCATTCAAGGGAATACAAAAAGTATTATTTACGATTACGATTTTTACAATTTGTAAAATTACGATTTACAATTTTAAAAGGTTTACAATTACAATTTCGAGAAAATTTTACGATTTCCCGGGACTACAGATTCTAAAACAATATAACGGAGATTATGAGTTTCACTCAGTGGCGAATACAGAAATTTTTCAAGGGGGGGGGGGATCATTTAGTCGATTGTCGGGAACAATATACAGTAAAAAATAAATTATTGGATAAGTAATTAGCATTAATTAGTGAAATAAATTATTAATAACACAAGTAATTAATTAGATTTGGCGTACTATATACATAGGATTATAATCAATGAAAAAAAATCAAGGGTCATGAGGGAGGTCTGAACCCATGGACCCCCCAGTGGCGCCCACAAGGGGAGGTCCGTGGGTCCAGATAGACCCATAGCCATAGATTTTTTTTTCCGATTGATTATAATTCTATGTATGTAGTACGTAAAATTTAATTATTTGTTATTAATAATTAATTTAATTAATTAATGCTAATTATTTATTCAATAATTAATTTCTTACTGTTTTTCGTTATAGAAAATCGACAAAAGAATATGTCGGGCGGCGTATTGGAGCGTGATGCGAGAACAGTGGACTTTTGACCCTGCCCCTCCCCCTTGAAAAATTATTGTATGCTCTATTGCCCCCTCCCCCTCCTTGCGTGAGCCACTGGTTTCAATACGTGCTAATAATTCATTTTAAGGCATTTCGTATTTTTTGCTGAAGAAAAATATGTCTGTGAGAATTTTCATAGCAATTCATTTAAAAAAAAAACTTTTCCAAGTGCAAAAAGGGGGGGGGGAGGAACCTCTTCATTTTATTTGTATGAAATTATTAAAATATTTTTACTTGTGTTTCAATATTTATTTTCAGAAATATTTATTTATCTATTATTTTATTAACTATAGCAATTGAAAAAATTGAAAAAAAAAATTACAGCCACAGCCTTGTTTATACAATTGTGACGAATTTCTTTCATTGATAGGGAGCCCTTAAGTATTAAATCAATTCATTCAAATCCTTGAATAATCAGTAATAAAAAAAATTGCGTATGGAGAGCGTTTTATCTAACCTGTGTGTGATCGTCACTAATAATAATCTACTCGTATTTATCTAACGAAGTTCTAAGTTGAAAAACTTCCTGGTTCTTATGCATATCTTCTTGCAGTCGTTCTGTAATAATCTCACTCTCGTAAATTCTATCTCTCTCTCTCTCTTCTTTCCTGTTCACCATTATTTTTCTTAAATAGTAAGGTTTATTTGCATATACTAGTATTTCTCAACCCTTTTATCGAAGCGGACCGGTCAACGTTTGATAATTTTACCGCAGCCCACCGAGGGAGGGGACATTGATTGTTTATACTCTAGATTGCTTTCATTGAATAATTTTCATTTAATTACATTTAAATATGCTTTCAGAAAAAAATACAGTTACACAAAAAAATGAAAGTGGAAAGAAAGATCCATGGAAAGTTGCACAAAATCAAGAGAAATGTACCACAGTAATTAAAAATGAAATAATATAACGTTCCTTTTTGGCGACCCAGTACCATATTATCCACGGACTAAGGGACGTCTTAAGGTTCTTTGAGGCCTTGGACCCAAATAAACCTGAAGAGTTTTTAAGGCCCTTATGCTTAAGTAGGCTGTACCCTAGATCTTTAAAAGTAGACAGTAAAAAGCATGCATTGGAAAATATTCATTCAAATGTGGTATTTTTTTTATTATTATTGAGAACATTTACAAACCCCGTGCACCACACAATGTATCACACGGGGGCTTACAACACACAAAAAATAAATAAGGATTGCAACACAAAGATCCATGCCTACTCCAGGATTCGAACCCAGGCCCTACGGCTCAGCAGTCAGCGTCACTAACTACTATACCGGATGGGCGACAAAATGGTAATTTGAAACAAATAAAGGACCATGACTCAAAATCTCAAAAACCTAGGTACAAATCGGCTCGACTGATGGCCGCATTTCAACTAAGGGAGTTGAATGATTGTTTATGGTATTAGGCCTAAACCTGGGCAAGGACAACGATCATCACATAACAATACAGTCTTACTACTTTTGCCAGTTGACATGCAGATTTAAATTCCCTGTTTTTCAGAAAATATTTCCGGGAATGTTTTTTTTACCAATGGGGCAGCGCATTGTGTGTGGTATTTTAGCCTTTGCAGACTTAGTACATTCCCCAAGAGCAAGTATCACTTTTTAGCGCGGCACCATACAGGCGGTACCAATTATCACACGTAATTTTGACGCCCAATTTCCTCCCCACGAGAGCACCTGAGCTCTGACGATGCGAACCTGTGCTAGGATTTTAATTTTACAGAGAGCACCCAAGCAAAACAGATAATCTAGCAATCTTTTACATGCCGTATAATCATAGAACATAGCCGCTGTCGATTTTCTGCATCATAAAAATCCACCGATTTGGGCCGGGGTAGAGCCCGCAACCTTAGGTGCAGAAGGCCAACGACAAAACCAACCATGCCACCCAGCCGGGTTTTTCATGAGCATCATAAGAATTTAAATTAATCATATTGCTATTATTGGTATGCTGAAGAGAGTTAAAGAAATTAATTGCTATATTTTGGATATGCTGCTTGAAACTATTGATTTTAAGGGCGTCTCTAAGGTATTCATTACGCATGTATCTGTTTGCTTTAGTTATGCGAATATAGTTATTTTGAACAGTTTCTAAAATTTTAATGTTAGTATTTGCAGCATATCCCCAAACTGGGAAAGCGTAGGCTATGATGGGCGCATAACGGCTGTATAGAGAAGCACTTTGTTTTCTATACTTAAATGAGAGTTCCGGGAAATTAGGGGGAAGAGTTTAAACATTACTCTCCGGAACTTGTCGCGAGCCTGTGTTATGTTTTGTTTCCAAGTTAAGTGAGAATCGAAAATAACGCCTAAGTATTTAGTTTCTTGAGACCATGTGATCTGCTTGTTGTACATAAAAATTGGTGGGGGGATGGAGCGTTTTTTAGTAAAGATAACAGCAGAGGATTTATCTACGTTAATGCTTATTTCCATTTGTTATAGAAGATTCCGAGGTATTGAAGATGCTTATTGATTGCGAATGAGATAGTTTTCAAATTTTTGTAAGTAGTGAGGATAGCCGTGTCATCTGCGTACATGTTAATGTTAGTAAGGGAGTAATTCGGGATATCATTAATGTACAAATTGAACAGAATGGGGCCTAGGAGAGAACCTTGAGGACACCCTGTAGATATATTATGAGGGTTAGAGAGAGTTTCGTTGATTCTGATTTTAAAGGAGCGGTTAATAAGGTAAGAGGGAATAAGATGAATGAGAGGGGGAGGGAGATCATAGGTCAGTAGCTTAAAAGTGAGGCCGTAAATCCAAACACGGTCGAACGCTTTCTGTATATCCAGAAAAACGACTCCCGTGCTTTTCTTTTTCTGGGATCCTTCAGAGATATTTTCGGTTAATCGGAGGAGGGGGTGTAGAGTAGATAGTTTGTTAGTAAATCCATATTGGTTAGGGTTAAGAAGGTTATTATCATAGATGAAGGTTTTAAGTCTGTTAAGGATGATAGACTCCGTTAATTTACTTAGCGTGGAGAGGAGAGAGATGGGTCTATAACTATTTGGTAGGTTAGCTTTTTTACCGGGCTTTTGAATGGAAAAAATAACAGCTTCTTTCCAGTTATTTGGAAAATGGTTAAGTTTTAGTATTTTGTTAATTAGAATGGTTAGGATTAGAATGAGTTTAATGGGAAAGTTTTTGAGCATTTTATTAGTAATTCCGTCCTTGCCGGGAGCCTTTTTTGAGTTAACGTGCTTAATGTAAACAATAATTTCGTCCGGCAAGGCCGGCTCGAGGTGGGAAGAGGGAGGGGAGGAGAGGAAGTTATTTACTTTGGAGATGATTTCTTCATCATTATCATTAAAATCATCGTTAGTATGGTTATTCTCGATAAAATTATTTTTAATGGTATTAGCAAGTAGGTTAGCTTTTTGAAGATCAGTGACGGCCATCCCCGAAGATCAGTTAAGTGGAGGAATTTTATGACGTTTATTCTTGAGAAATCTTTGCGCCTCCCAGAGGCTACCGTCTTGCGTATTTAATGCATCTAACATATTTTTCCAGGACTCATTGTTGTAGTTTTTAAGTTCCTTTTTAAGTTTACTTTGAGCTCTATTGTAATACGCTTTAAAAATCGGATTTAGAGTTTGATGATATTGCTTACGATACCTATTTTTCTGCTTGATTAGATCGTTGATGTGCGTCGGGGTGAAGTTACGATGGATGTTTCCTATTGGCTGAGAGGAGTGGCTGTTTGGTGAGTTATCTGGTATTGCTCTTTTTTAAATAAAAATCTCCTTATACCCTGGCCTCCAAAAGTTAAGAAACAAACGGTTTTTTTGCGTTTTATTTGCAAATGAATGAATGTACTAACACCAAATTTGGATGACATGTGCACAAAACAGTTATGTATGGACTGCAAGATAGAAGTTTACGTAACAAAAATTCAAAATGATTTGCAACAAAAAAAGGCAATTTCGCTGGAAAAATCCATTCTTGGAAAAAATAATAATCACAGTTTTATGTGGTAAAATGTCAAAGAAACATAACAAAAATGGGTTTTAAAAAGGGATATGCCCACCCCTAGCTTGAATGCATTGGTGACATCGAATTTCCATGCTGTCAATTAAGTTGTCTATTTACCGAAATGGGAAGCAAAGACCAGATACGGAGTAAGCTTTGTTACAGCTCTCCCAAAGACCTTGGAGGAGGACTTAAAGCAGCAACCTGTCTACCAAGATATTCCCAAATATACTCTATCGGATTTAAGTCTGGAGATCGAGCTGGCCATTTCATTCTCTCCAAGCCAAGACCCTCAAGATATTCCTCAACAATTACAGCTTGGTGAGGTCGTGCATAGTCATCCATCAGAATGAAGGCATTGCCAATTGCACCGGCATACGCGTGGACATATGGATCAAGGATCTCACCCCGATATCTCACACCAGTCAGAGTTCCTCCCTGGAACGCATGCAGGTCAGTGGGACCACCGAGTGAGATCCCTGCCCAAACCATTGTTCCACCACCTTGGTAACTGTGTCTTTTAACAGTGTTGGATTGATGATAACTGGTGCTTCGTTCCCTCCAGGAGCAGACGTCCTGAATCACTCTCAAGTGTGAATCTGGACTCGTCTGTAAAGAGTACAGAAGCCCATCGCTGCCTGGTCCAGGAAACGTGTTCCCTTCCCCAAAATAAGCGGGCCCTTCTCTGTCGTCTGTTGACGGGAACACACACAACTGGTCGACTTGCATTAGAGACCTGAATTGTGAAGACGCCTTCGCACTGTATGAGCGGATATTCTTCACCTTGATGCTACAGAGTGGTCTTCAACAAGTTGTGGCACAGAAATCCTTCTTCTCCTTCGGGCCGAAAGAGCGATGAAACGGTCTCCTGCAGGTGTTGTAGCTCGTGGTTGGCCTGAAACATGTCTTCTGGACACAGATGTTTCGGTTTGATATTGATTCCAGAGACAGTGGACCACACTACGAGACACATTAAGACGCCTAGCAGCATCAGGCTGTGACAGCCCCATTTCCATCCATCCGACCACCCTCCAACTTAACGAATCGGGCAAACGGCTTCTCTTAGACATTGCGAAACCCCCACTGCCTATTGTCAACAAATCTGCTAACAAAAGCTACACGCGTAATAACGAAAGCCTGATATATGCATATTTTTCTCTCACTCATATATATCTATTCTTTCCTATTAAAAAATGTGATAGATATTGTTTTTGCATAAATTTGTTTCAAGTTCATTTTTATCATTTATATAAGCTATTAATTTTATTGTTACTGTCATTCTTTTACAGTGAGCTTCGAAAAACATGTTGTTCCTTAACTTTTGGCGGCCAGTGTACAGGGAGATTTCTTTCCTCCGTTTTCTTTGACTTTACAAGCTAATTTCCTCTAATTTCATCCAGCGACAGTCACTATTGCAAATATGGTAAGATCCTCACTGGGAACAATCTATAAAAAAAAGACGGTAGTTATTAAGTAATAAAAATGGACTGACACAAATAATAATCTGCAGTTAAAATCAATTAGTGAGTGTCCCGTTTCAAACTTTTATTTTTTCAATTGTATTCCAAAATTGGTATTTTACCATTGCAGACATAGTACATTTCTCAGGAGCTGCTATCACTTTTTAGTGCGACACCCAATAGACGATACCAATTGTCACAAGTAATTTTGACGCCCAAGTTTCATCCTCAGAGGAAGGCACCTGAGCTCTAAGGATGGCAACTTGTTCTAAGAATTTAATTTTGCCGAGAGCACCCAAGCCAAACAGTCAATCAAGGGAACTTTTACATACCGCATAATCATACAACATGGACGCTGTCGACATTTCTGCATCATAAAAATCCATCGACTTTGGCCAGGGTTGAACCCGCAACCTCAGGCGTACAAGGTCAGCGACAATCCAACTACGCCACCCACAGTTTCAGACTACACTACACTACTTCGAGCTCTTCATGCAGAGTGCACACATATTCTATAACTAAAGAAATCGAGGGAAAAAAGAGGGACGATGCTTCCAATTTAGGGAATCGGTTAATATGCATTTACTTCATGGCGACGGCACAATACACGATAAAGCATTAACTATAACACAAATACAACTGATTTTCATTACTTAGAAAATCTTTCTCGGTAGCCAAATCATCTAAATAACGACAGTTAAGGTTATTATCCTATTACCCTAAAATTGTGAATTTTGCCAAAAATTGGCAAATTTTTTCTTGTGACTTTACTTTATAGATTATCTTATTAGCATTATGAAAATACCAAGTTAATTATATTTCATTCACTAGAACAAAAACTATAAGTGTTTTAGTAAAAGCAGATACCATTACTTTAAGCAAGATGTCATACTATAAAATGCGTTTTACGCGAAAAGTTTTTTTTTTTAAATGCTCAAACGGAGATAGCGCGATTGCTAAAAAAATCTTGAAAATAATTAACTTAAATCTGTTGTGTATGTTCTGTATACTAGTAGAAGTATTTAACCTTCAGATTTATCAATCACTGTTTTATTAAAAGTTTCTTATGTGAATATAATCACTGTTATTTTAAGCAATTTCGTATAATAACTAAGATAAAGCGCTCTAGTATTTATAAAAATCAAAATATCTCTTATCCTGAAGGTCCTTTTAAAAATGAATAACATAGTAACACATCAGAATCGAAAAATCGAAAATTTGTTCATAAATTTTTGGTACAGAATGGGCCTTATTTATGTTATTTTTTGTAAATTTTTAAAGAAATTTTTTCCCCCATTTTAGTAATAACAATTTATTTTTCTCTTCTTAAATTTAGCATATTTTTCTTAGAATGACTAAGCAAATCTAAAAACAATAAAAAAAATTCCCCATACCTCCATTTTTTTTTAAAAAAATGGAGATATGGGTACTTTAGAGTTAATTTTTTTTTACGCTTCTATACAATATATATATATATATATATATTATATAAAATTTTTTCATTCATTTTTAATACACTGCTGGCCACCGTAAATGCAACACCAAGAAAGACAAGAGATAGCACAACAAAATTTATTTTAAGGATAAGATGTTGACCAAGTATCGAATGATTAAATTTATAGACTTCTGTGAAGTGTGGTTCCTGCCAGAACCAGTAGCCAAAGTAGCCGCCATTGTTGGAGATCACCACTGCCACACGCCTCGGCATTGATTCAAAGAGACTTTGGATGTGTTCTTGGGGGTAAAGCAGACCAAGCAGCTTCCACACGTTGCCAAAGTTGATCTGGTGTGGCAGCTGGGGGTGTAATCTGGGTCAATCATTGAGCAATTATGGACCACATGTTTTATAACGGCGAAAGATCCGGAGAGTGAGCCGGCCAGGGAAGCAATTCAATCTGGTGATTGGCGAAGAACCTTTGGACAATGCGTGCCACGTGTGGTCGTGCATTATCCTGTTGAAATATGGATGTGGCCGAGCCCTGAAGGTAAGGAAGGACAACTGGCTCCAACACCTCGGAGATGTAACGCTGGCTGTTTAAAGTACCGGCAATGCGTACTAGAGGAGTGCGAGAGTGATATCCAATACCCCCATACCATAATACCCGGTGCAGGACCAGTGTGGCGCTGCATAACGCAGCTGTTCAGCATTCTCTCTTCACAGTGTCTCCAGACTCGAATCCGACCATCGTGGTGTTGCAGAAAGATGCGTGACTCGTCCGTAAATATAACTTCATTCCATTCTGCTGCCCACATCCTTCTTTCATCGCACCATTGGCGGCGAAGACGTCTGTGGTTCTGCGTCAAGGGTAGACAAAGCAATGGACGTCTTGCGGTCAGACCACTCTGCTGTAAACGGCGTCGCATGTTACGCTCAGACACTGAATGATGCGTTACAGACTCAATGTGCTGTGCTATGGTTCGTGATGTGACTGAGCGATCCGTCACTGCCATGCGCACAATTTGCCTGTCCTCACGTGAAGTGGTGCACTGAGGTGGATGCGATCGATCATGTCGGTCCGTCGTACCCTCCTGCATTCAACGGTGACATATCCGCATTACAGTTGTTTGATTTGGTCCAACTCGACTACCGATTTCCCTGAAAAGTAATCCACAATCTCGGTAGGCAACTATCCTTCCTCTGTCGAACTCGGATACTTGATCAAAAGGCTGATCGCTGTTTCCTATGAGACATAACTGATCATTTTTTGAAAAAACCACAAGAAAAACACAATTGCCGAACTTGAAATCGGCGAAATCTCCAAGCCTTAAATAGTGCTTTGAGAAGGCGCCAAAGGCGTGCGTGATGTGTGTCTGCGCTGAAATTCTAATCATTTGCATATCTCACCTCCGCTAATGCATGTTGTAAATTTCATGTTATTTGCGTGCTTCCTTCGGGGTGTTGCAATTACGGTGGCCAGCAGTGTAATTCCTTACTCGGATAACCGTTTGTAATCAATCTAAAGTTGCAGCCAACACCACGAGATATCTTGTATTTAGCGGTGAATGGGTTAAACTACATTTTTCCCACAGCGCTCTTATCTGAACTGATGTATGACCGAGTACGGTAATACCGCTACTTACGCTACCTCCGACTCACACAAATCCGGAGTTACACGATTTTCAAATCTCGTCGATTCGTCTCCCCTCCACCCCCGTCGTCCATCGCAGAAACTCAGACAGAATCAGTACCAGATCCTAATGACATTGGTAATGTGATTGAAGAAGTTGTCGATATGTTCAAGGCCATAGGTTCTCAACGTGGGCGTTTGAGGCTTTCAGGGGGGCAGTTAAAGACCCAGAGGTAATTAGTGGATGTTGTATAGCGTGGAGGGGCTTGGACAGATTAACCAAATATAGTCTAAAAAAAGACTAAAAAAACACGCTGATTTGTACTAACAAAAGTAAACTTTATTACTGTTTTTTATGTTGATTGTATGTATTTAAAGCATTCCTATATTACATGTACGAAAATTCACATATTTCGGTAGTTCGCGAAAAGGATGAAAAACTTAAAAGATTACATTACATTTAGACCTACATTAAATTGGATGATATAGTGTATTTTAATTTCTGTAGTGCACGTGTTGTCTTTGTCTGTGAGCGATGGGAATAATGCCTCGTCCACTGCATTTCATTACGTATATTATCCAAGAAACATAATTAAATACGTTAACCAGGAATTAACGTGTGATTCTTTAAAGGCTGAAACAGTCAATTTATATTTATTTTGAAAGCAATAATTTATTATGAATTACTTAGTATCATCAAAAACGCTGCCTGTCTTTAAAACAGGTAAGCTAAAACTTTTATTCCACTCTTTTAAATGAAGAAGAAATTCAGTACAGTGTTTTAATTCCAACAATATCATATCTAAGACTAAAATATATAATATTACACATTTTTAAATATATTTGTGACAATAGCTGTTGCAGATTCGCATGAAAAAGAAATTGGAGCTTTAGAAAAAAAATTAAATTAAAAAATATGTTCTATTAGTAAGAGAATATTTTTTAAAATTTTACTCTTGTTTTCGCCATGTATTTCGTACACAATTATTTTTCTAGAGTGGGATGGGGCGGTGTTGAAATATTCACTAGAAAAGGGGGCGCCAGTTCAAAAAAGGTTGAGAATCTATGTTCTAGGCAAATAAATTTAGAAGTGGGTAGTGATGAAGTTCTGACAATTGATAAGCTCGTAGAAATGCATGAGCAAGAGCAAAACATTGAACAGATGGAGTCTTTAGACCCAGTTCAATCAGAAGATCGAACGACGGTTGGGAATTCGACAGAAGGCCGCAGTTTAATTGAAAAAGGGGTTACAAATTTTAGAAAATGTAGACTCCAACGAGGAGCTTATTATTCAACAAAGCACGGAATATAAAAAAATTAAACGAATCTTACAGCAGTCGTATATGATGTGTAACATCTGACGTGTTATCATGGTAAATACGCAATAGTAACTGAAATCCTGAAAAAAATGAATCGGGTAGGATTGGAAATAATTTTTTATCGAATAATTATAGCTTTAATAAAATTTTATTTAATTAGCACAAGGAGTAATGCAATTTCTTTTTATCAAAAATAATTATTCTTGTTCAATTTGGGGAAGAGTGGAGACAATAGGCTTATAACTAAAATATGACACATATACTTGTGACTTCAAAGTTTTTAAAAACTGTTGAAAAACAGCGTCAATAACAATATCACTGTTAGTTGTCGAAACACTTTGATTTGTGTTCATTTCGAGCTTGAGTTCATCATTCAAAGAAGCTATGAGCGGCTCAGCTTCTGGCAAACTGAAGTTAACGTTAAAATCACCACTCAAAATCATGAGAAGCGAATGATAGTTTTTATTTAAAAGAGCAGAACCACCTTCGGTATATGGTAAAAGTACAAAATGCAGGAGATGTTTAATATTTTGAACCGTTTGATCCGAGAAATGTATACGACAACCGAACTGTCCTTAGATTTAATACACAACGAGCCCTGATACTTTGACAATTGAGCGTAAGAATCGCAAGTTTATCCTGGATGACTTGCTGGTATATGCGAAGTGGATTTAGAGTCAAGAAAATATGAAACCGAGTTTTTGAATTCCAATATTTTAAAATGCTAAATTTAGCAATATGAAACAGGCTGGCAGCTTGATGGCTAGTTGGATCTCGATGCGAGGGTAGCGAAGAGAGAACACGAAGCCCGCTGATTGATCAAATCAAATAATGCTCGCTTCCCCGACTTCCTGTTACACATTTCCGTCCCTTTTCACGAAATCACTCCAACTAATATCCAGCAACCGAGAGGAAAGATGTTACATATAAAATATATATATATATATATATATATATATCAGCATGCTGTGTGCGCACGCGGAAATTTTGTGTTAGGCTGTATGAAACGTTCTACATCAAAATAACTTCGGTTTACGATTAAGTAATTGAGTTATCTAAGATTTTATAAAACTGTTTTTCGTTTCTGGCCTTAACTAAAAAATAATTTATATGAATTTATTTGCGAAATAATACCCGACTTACGCGAATTCCACTTTTGCGGTTCTCACTCATCCCCACCACTCGCGTAAAAGTTCTGGTATTACTGTATAAATAAAAGTGGCACTATCACATACATAAAGAAATTTCCGTTGCAATCTCGAAGAAATGGCGCCACAGCATATAGTTTCGGAACAAAGTTTAAAGAAGCACGTTGTTTTAAGAACAAATAGCATATGTTTCGGTATGTTCCTTTCTTCCGTTTTTTACACATTTTTTTCTCTCTCGTTATCTGTGTTTACGGTCAAAGGTCATGTTTACCCAAAGCTTTCACATTTTAATTTTCCTTTATCGAAATTTGTAACGATATTACACTTGTGTATTTTTCAGTTCGAAACTGAATGTATTTAAGATTTTCAGAAACAGTTTCGGAAAGAGTGTATAAGTTTTCAATTAAGTTTCTTTTAGAAAGTAAAATGTATTATGTAAAATAGTTATCCTATATACATGTATCAAAAAATATGTAACATAGTATAACGTACGTATAAACAGTTATGTATATCGTAAACAATATGTAACAGTTTTAGGAACCAATTAAATAATGCAGTTTTTAAATAAAACATAATAAATAATATATTTGTTTTAAGAATTTTTAAATTCTGATGGTATAAATAACGCTCATATATCTCATAACGCTTCATATTCGCGTATCAGGCAAGTTATATACAGTAAAATCTCTTGTATATAACGCGCACTTTTTTAACACAAAAAATAAGATCAAAATTTACGGATACGCGTTATACGCCGGGTATAAAAAGGATAGGTTTAAAAATAAAGAGAAGAGCTTAGAAAAAAAAATTAGACTTCTACATAGATCGAAATACTATTTATTTAAAATAAATGGCATTCCTTATGAGCTTAAAGGTTGTAGTTCTATGTACTATTTTTTTTCTAAGCTTGGAATAATACATCAAAGAAATGACTTCAATACATCGTAATTTTGAACCATGATCAAGTGACGCGGACGACTCCTGAGCTGGCACGCCATCTCCTAACTACCACACGGGAGGACGTTTCAGCTCTTGACAGATTTAACGTGCATCGCTCCCCTACACGGCGGGTCTTCAGTGGTACTGGGATCGAACTCATAACACGCTAGCCACGATCCGATGCCTAGACCACTTGGCTACCACGGCCACCCAGAACCACTGAAGACCCACAGTGTAGGAGAGCGATGCACATTAAATCTGTCGAGAGCTCACACATTTTCACGTTGGTGTGGTGTACTAATTAGAAGAGGGGTGCCAGCTCAGGTGTCGTCCTCGTCTCTTGACCATGGATCAAAATTACGAGGTCCGTTGCCAAAAGCCCTCGTGTAGCTTAACAGTACGACGTTAATACTCCCTCCACTGAAGATGCACTGTGTAAGGGGAGTCGCTACTCGTTAAATCTCTCGAGGCTCAAATATCCTCCCAATGGTGAGGTGTGGAAGTTAGCAGAGGAAGGAGCCAGCTTAAGTGTCGTCTTTGTCACTTGATCGTGTTTCAAAATTACAAGGTCCGTCGCCAATACCCCTAGTGAAGCTTTGTAGAACGACGTTAATGTAATTATCATTCACTCAATGCTATTTTTATTCGAACAGAGAGTTTTAAAAATATTTATATATAAAACACATAAACATTCAACCTCTACGCACTTATAATATTTGTCCATAATGTGATAAATACATAAAATTTGCGCTTGTGCGTACGGTAAACATAAATACAATCTTTAAAATTATGTATATAATAAATAAAAATAGTAAACAACAAATTCCTCATATATGCGTACAAAAACTGTGGTCGGGCGGGTGATTACAAGCAATAAGATTACGAATACGATAGCAGAATAGTTAACCTTTAGAGAAATAATACAACTTTCTCATAGTTCACGCATAATGAACTTTGAAAAAAATGTACTTCACTGAAAATTAGAAGCTAAATATTTACATTATAATCATTAAATATCATAAAAATTATTTTTCTAAATAAAATTTGGTTTAAATGTGGAATTTTTATTGTAAAGTTACTGAAAATTATAATCAAAAAGTGCATTTTAGAGTTGTGCCAACCAAAAAATAGATTGACACAAATCTAATTTTCATGATGATTAGTGATTATTTATGAAAAATGCAGATTGATCATTATAATTAATGCAACCAAAATTTCTCTTCTGAAAAACTAATCAGTTTTCTATGCAATACATTTTTCATATCTGTATCACCATTTTATTTTAGCATTTTCAGCATAACTGTTAACCTATTAACTGAGGCGCTCCCGTTTTAAAGCTCTTAATATGAGTGTCACGTGGGAGTGAGAGTGAGTATTAACGTCGCACTTAGAATCAGCAACACGAGGGCTTTTGGCGACGGTCCGCGTAATTTGAGTGTCACGTGGGATAATAGCCTTTGTTGCTCCAAATCCCAAATAAAGATATTAACTGTAACTGAGTGTCACGGAAATCGAGGGATGACGAGAATACTCTTCAATCATAGAGTAAGTGTCGCTGTTAAAATGTCGGATTAAAATAATGAAGTTTTTTTTATAAAATTGCCAATTTTTTCAAGTGCTTATTTATTTGGGTGAAATAAACAAGTATTACATACACATTACGCAAAAAACGTAAGAAAAATTAAATACATACAAAGGTAAGAGGTGAAACGTTGTTATTGTTTCAATGGTTGACCATACCTGAAGACAGGGAAGGCATGGGCCAACTGGGCCCGGAGACTCGGTCACAATGGGGGTCTCATCTCGTTCTCGAATCAACCTTCATGATTCGAATAATTTCAACGTTCAAATGCTATTTTTGGTTGTATTCTCCGAAGAACTGGGAATTTCGGACGATATGCCTGTGGGGGTGTCGGCCTATTCGGCACCCCTCTCTCACCGTCTTGCCTACCTAAAGGTGTGGGGGGAAACAAAGTATCACCAACAACTTCCATAATAACAATTAGTTTTATTTAACTTCACGCGCACTTAAACAATCACAAGTGAAACTACAAGAGGAAACCCAGGAGTGATATATAAAGCGTTATCTAACCTCAATAACTAACTCTAAGTAAACCTGACTTACGTGAACTAGATAAGGAGGACAAGCGCTAATGAACCGATAACTAACTCCAATTTCAACTATCTTAGATCCTCAACCTAATAATTTAATCTCTTAGCAATTACTTCCTTAATTCGCGCTATGTTTGTGAATGAAATATTCCAATATTCACACTTACGTAACAGCTCGCCGGCTCCTTCTATCTTACATCTACAAAACCTAGACTTTATATAGTCAAGCTAATTTAAATATCACGGTTTCTTCTTGAAAGGCTGTGAATTAATGTGAACGCTAGCCCCAAAGTTTCCCCAAGAGGATTAGTAGGAAAAATGTCTCGAATAGATTAGTCACACTATCTACTTTTATGGGCCATAAGTGGGGCCTACATGTGTGTAGGGGCCCAGGGCCTACTTTTGCGTAAGGGCCCAGGGCCTCGAGAAATATGAAGTCTTCTTTGCCTGAAGAAATACTATTGTAAATCAACTTTCCAAATTTTGCATTTGCCCCTTTTGGACTAACATCTAAAAAGCATTATGATCGTTACATAAATAAATTCGCCTATGCGAGCTTATACGCTATTTCAGCCGGTACATACGGGGACGCATGAATTCATCTTAAATCTTTCATATTTTTTATTTATTTGTTCTACTCCGGCCTGGCTTCAAAATATTCTAAACATCTTGAAATTTGAGAATATGTTTTGTTTTTCTCAACAATTGCAATTTAAATAGCCAATGGTCCCTACCTTTTACGCATGAAGGGTTTTCTCGTCATGGTACAAAATCCTGCAACTTCCCTACAACGAGTATACTCGTCATGGCACAAAATCCTGAAACTTCCCCTCAACGAATATACTCGTCATGGCACAAAATCCTGAAACTTCCCCTCAACGAGTATACTCGTCATGGCACAAAATCCTGCAATGTCCCCACAGCGAGTATACTCGTCATGCCACAAAATCCTGCAACTTCCCCACAACGAGTATACTCGTCATGGCATAAAATCCTGCAACTTCCCCGCAACGAGTATACTCGTCATGGCACAAAACCCTGCAATGTCCCCACGACGAGTATATTCGTCAATCACAGTTAACTGGTTAAATTAACTTCCAGTTTATATTAGTGAGGCCCAGTAGCCAGCGGTAGCTTATCACGCTTCCACACCACAGGTCCGGGGTTCTATCCTGGAGTTGGGTAAGTTCGGCTCAGCCTTGCATCCCTCCAGTGGATCGATTAGTCAGTACCAAGTTTGTTTGAGGACTAAATACTGGGGGTTTTTCTTCAGATTGACCACCTGATCGGGACATCTGCTCATGCACCTCAGCGCCTAATAGCCATATATACTGATGCACAGTAGGCCTTGGCTTTCATGGGCTGTTGCGCCACTGAGTTTAGTTTATATTAATTCCCCATCAGTGACGCACATTCTTTTTTCAAGGGAGGGGGGGGGGGTCCAGGGTCGAAAGTCCATCATTGTAGTATCATGCTCCAATACGCCGCCCAACATATTCTTTTGGTTCTGTCGATTTTCGGAAACAAAAACTTTAATTATTAAATAAATAATTAGCATTAATTAATAAAATTAATTATTAATAACAAATACTTAATTAAATTTTACGTACTATATAGATAGGATTATAATCAATTGAAAAAAAATCAAGGCTATGGAGGGCTGAACCCGAGGACCCCCCCCCCCCTTTTTTTTTTTACCACTGTTCCCTGTTCCTTTTACCACATTTATTAGCAAGTTCTTAAAGTATCCGACTATTTGCGACACCCTTTTTCTTAAAGAATGGAGATATGGGGATTTTTTTTGTGGTTTTAGATTTTTTTAGCACATTTTTAGAAAAATATGCTAAAATTAAGAAAAGAAAAAGGCATGATTATTACTAAAAATGGAGGAAAATTGGTAAAAAGTTTCAAAAAATAACATAAGCGGAGCCCAATTTGTACCAAAAGTTTATCAACACATTTTCAATATTTCAATTCTGATGTTGTGTTGCTATTTTATCTATTTTTAAACGACTTTCAGGATAAGAAATATTTCAATTTTTACAATAACTAGAGCACTAGTTATTATACGAAATTGCTTAAAATAACAGTGATTATATTAACATTAGGAACTGTAAATTTTGTAATAAACCAGTGATTGGTAAATCTGAAGGTTAAAACTACTATTATGCAGAGCACACACAAAAATTTCAGGTAATTATTTTCAAAACTTTATGAGCAATCGCTGTTCCCGTTTGATCATTTTCGAAAAAACACATTTCTAGTAGAACGCGTTTTAAAGTATGACATCTTGCTTAAAGTAATGGGGCATCTGCTTTTACTAAAACACTTGTAGTTTTTGTTCTAATGACCGGAAAATAATAAACTTGGTATTTTTATAAAGCTAATATGATGATCTATAAAATAAAATCATAAAAAAGTGTCAATTTTTTTGGCAAAATTCACTATTTTAGGGTAATTGGATACCTGAAGTTTACCAAAAAATTCTGAAAACAAATATCATGCGTATTTTTATACTGGTAGACTTCTATATTTAGCAACAAAGATGAGGATGTTTTTATAGGTAACGTTTTTATTTGTCTCCCCCTTCGCAAACAAAAATGATTTATGATTATAGAAGGGTCGATTGATTGACAGGCCTACAACAAAGGGAAAGTGGATTTTTTCCCTCCTTACGATATAGATTGAAACCAGGATGGATGCAATTGAAAACCCGGAAGAATCGAAACCCTTTTTCGGCACGTTTTGTGCCTAACAATGAAATCATTCCTTTTTGATTGAAAGCATGTGACAAAGAAAGACATAGCTTTGGGAAAAGGAACAAAAAAGGGAGGGAAATAGCGGTTTCATCAACACATTCAACACTAAATGAATAGTAAAAATACTCTGAGCGTTATTTTGAATTTTGTTATGCAGATAAACGAGATAAGTTTTCCAGTATTTATGTTACCACGCTCCTTTTTTTAAATGATGTTTCCCAATGAGCGTTACTCAATTTCAGAAAAATAATGATTTTTTTTAAAAAAAAATATATTTAAATTGAAGTTAGAAGGAGAGATAGGTAGATTAAATTTTACGTTACCGTAAAATCCGGCGTACAATGCGCACTTTTAACACAAATAAATCGTCGCTTCAGCTTCATTCAATAAAGATTGCAGATGCCCATTTCTTTATATATATATATATATATATATATATATTCTGTTTATTTACATTTATAAACTATAATGAATCACACAAGATAGAAATTAAAATCACTACATCGTTCGCAGGGAAAAAATGTTGCTTGTTCATAGAAAATATTTTGGAACAAAAGTAGTCACGCGGGGTACTCGGTCAAAACAAGTACCTTAAGATTGTAAAAAATGTTTGCCATTCCCAAAAATGTGGGAGATATGTGACAAATACAGTTTAGTTCCCATGAAGATTTTCTTATAGGTGGATACTGACAAAATTATTGGTAACAAATAAAGAGTTTTCCCAGAATTAAACATTTTGTGAGCCTGGGGAAACTGTGCCCGCGCGATCACTCCCGGGTTAATCATAAATTTATCTGCATTTTTTATACAGAATGTCGAAATAGAACATATGCCGAACGTATGAATTAGAATTTCGTGCGCTGTGAGTGAGTGAATATCAACGTCCCACTGTCCAGCTACACGAGGGCTTTTGGGGACGGTCCGCATAATTTTGAACCATGGTCAAGTGACGCAGATGACACCTGAGCTGGTACCCCTCTCCTAACTACCACACCAACGGGAGGACGTTTGAACTCTCGACAAATTTAACGTGCATCGCACCCCTACACGGCGGGTCTTCAGTGGTACTGGGATCGAACTCATGACATGCTAGCCACGATCCGATGCCTAGACCACTTGGCTACCGCTGCCACTTCGTGCGCTGTACACGGTTATTTCATTATATTGTGTAGTGTATTATAATATATTATTGTATTTTCCAGCATGCTTGTTATTCGGTAAGTATAACTTTAAACAAAAATAAAGTATATTTAAAGAAATGAAAACAGATTTTTTTTTTTTTTTTGATAATGACAAAAAAAGAATACTAAACGAATAATTTTCATAAAATTCCGAAAGAATTATTCATTGTTATAAATTTTTCTTATGATACTTATTTATTTTACGTGCAAAGGAGACTGAAATAAACAGTTACTTACTACCATATTTATTTGAATCTAAGCCGCTCCCCAAATTCTCAACACTTTTTTGCGAGAAAATAGAATGGCTTATCGATATCCGTTATTTACAAAAGTAAAAAATAATCAAAATGAGAACTAATAAGTGAATAATTAATTTATTTAACCAGTATTAAAAGCATTTTAAATACGTACATGAACTTGTAATTGATCTAACTGTCAATATCATACCCAATTTCTCCCAACGAATTTTTACAACTTCGATTCTAAGCCGCACCCGATTTTCTGTAGCATCATCAACATTGGGGGAAAAATGCAGCTTATATTCGAATGTAAATGCGGAAAAATTTACTCTTGGCAAACTTAAGGTCCTGTAAGAATTAAAAATGTTTTGAATCTAGATAATGACATCGTTTTGCGGTATGACGTGTGCGTATCCGAACTTTTTAGTTTAATTTGTTCAAACCAAAATTTTTGAAAATATTCCCTATATTAAAGTATTCGACTACTTGCGACAATTTTTTTTTAAAAAAATGGAGATATTGGGATTTTTGTGGTTTTTAGAATTGTTTAGTACATTTTAAGAAAAATATGCTAAAATCAAGAAGAGAAAAAGAAATTATTATTACTAAAATGGGTAAAAATTTTCAAAAAATAACATAAACCCGGTCCACTCTGTACCAAAAGTTTATGAACAAATTTTCAATTCTGATGTGTTGCTATGTTATTCATTTTTAAAGGACCTTCAGGATAAAAGATATTTGAATTTTTACAAAAACTAGAGCACTTTATCATACTTATACAAAGAAAGCTTTGTTTTTTTAAGCTTTACAGTCCCTTATGTTAATGTAAACACTTACATTAACATAAGGGACTGTAAATATTGGAATAAAACAGTGATTGATAAATATGAAAGTTAAAACACCTCTACTATTATACAAAACATACACAAAAAATTTCAGTTAATTTTTTTAAAAACTTTTTGAGCAATCACATTGTCCATGTTTGAGCATTTTCAAAAAAAAAAACACACACACATTTCAAGTAAAACGCGTTCTAAAGTATGACATCTTGCTTAAAGTAATGACACCTGCTTTTACTAAACCACTTGTAGTTTTTGTTCTAGTGAACGGAAAATAATAAACTTGGTATTTTTATAAAGCTAATAAGATGTTCTATAAAATAAAATCATAAAAAAAATTGTCAATTTTTGGCAAAATTTAATTTAATTCACAATTTAAGGGCAGTTGGATACCTTAAAAATACAACAAGATCACATGTTCCAAAAGAGAGGACAACAATTTTTATATGTAATCTGTCTGTGAGGATTCAGAACTATAAAGCGTTTTTCACTTAGTCGCTTAATTCTGAATTTCGGCATAAAATAACTTTTTAGGTCGCGCTTAAAATAAGATAAATCGCGGGAAATGGCCTTACAGTTTTTGTTATTGATAAAAGATAAAATACCAGACTTTAGTTTGTATATATAGCTGTCACCAACCCTTACTTTTAAAACTCATTCAAGCATAAAAAACCCTAAAAGTTAATCCTATTTGAAACTTAAGCAATAAATATTTCATTCAATTGATTCAAAGAAACATCTGGTTGAAGGTCTTCCTTGGAAATATTTAATTGCTGATGTTCCACGCCCTTAACTGTTGAAAAACAAAGATTCTCTGGCTTCAGTTATTTCGTCTTTCTTTTTAAATGTATTGCATTGAAAATTCAAAACTTGGATAAGTGACAACCTCACTAGGGGGTCAATATTGATGGTGAGAAATGGAGATTGTCCCTCAACCAAGGAAGTCGCACATGGTAGCGATTAACGCCATTATTATCCAAACAGGAAATCGGTATCTTGAAGCGCCATTACAATCCAAAGAAAATAATATTCGTCATCTGTTATCTCAGATGATTACGCAATCTTATCAGTTGAACAATGATTGATAAGTAAATGATATATATAAATAAACGCATTTGCATTCCAATTTCAAAATAGAAGGAATCGATTGTTTATTTTTTGTGATTTGTTTTTCTTCTGGACCCATTTCTATATCTCCTGTACTGAACAGATGTTAGATATTGAACCAATGAGAGAGAAGTCGCTCTTGTAATAGATGTAACTAATGTAAAATGTCATTGTAACAGTTTGTAATCTATTCTGATTATCCAGGTATAAATATCTACGGATTTCAAAATTTCCGCAGCAGTGTCTTAAATAATTTAATATACGGATTTCTAAATTCACGCAACAGTGTTTAACCTATGGGTGTCTAAACTATGACCGCTTGTGGGCCGCATTGTAAAAAAAAATTTTTTTTTTTCTTCTGGGCCACACATATAATATTTTTTTTTAACAAATTGAAATAAAAATTAATTCTATGTAGTTTTATTAACTTATTTTTATTATATTTTTTAAAATTTGAATTGGACATGAATAGGTACACATTTATTTTAAATTTGTAAAAGTTTAGTTTCATTTAGTTTGGATTTCACAAAGACGGAAAAAAATCAAGTTAATGAGATAAATGAGTTTGAGTTGAACAAGAAAATCGATATCGGGTTCAATAGACGAAATTGCAGTTCTTGTTGCATTTTCAAGATGTTTGTCAGTGATCTTTGTGCTATTTTTGTTTTTTATATGCTTCATTCTTGGGAAATAACCGTTCACAAAGATAAGTACTGCCAAAAGCTGAAGACATTAATAAAGCATGAGTGTGAAAATGAGGATATTTATCGTGGTGTGTAGGTAATCTTTATAATAGTAATCTCCAGTATGGGAACATTCCCAAATTTTTCTTTCAGTTGAATGTCACTTTGCAGTTCAATGCATTCTATTTGAAGATTTGAAGGTAATTTATTTATTTCTAGAGAAAACGGAGTAGAAAATATATTGAAATACTCTTCGTTTTTTCGAAAATTTTAAAATCTTCTTCCAAATTCTTTAATTAAATCGGAAATTAATGCAGCATGTTTTGTGCATACATTTATTTTTTTAATAAAAATGGGTTAATTGAAATATTTTCATAATTTGCGTTTGGGCCGCACTTTAGACAAGCATGGTTTAATCCTTTATCTACCGCATCGTGATTTACTGCAGTTTTTTTCATGCAATACTTTTTTTTTTTGAATCACTACATTGAAAATAAAGGGATATACATGAACAAAAACACTCAACTTGGGAAATTTAATCCGTTAAAGCGAATTAATTAATTAAAGATATTCAATTGTAAAAATAATTATATACACTGTGTTCACTTAAAATAAATAATCGAATCGATTTCTAAGGTCTTCATTAAGATACAAAACAAAAAAGACATTTACTGTCTTACATTAACAACTTTTTCGGGGGGAAAATGACAATTTTCGCAATCCGATCAAAATGTCAGCTGGAAACACAATTTCTGAAATAAAACCTTTCCCGCTAAAACATTCATCATTGAACCTGTGCTGCCATATATCTCTTAAAAGACTGGGTTCAAAAGAAAATTCCTGCTAAGTATCGTCAGAGCATTCGTAAAAATGGTTATTCTACGTAATTTTAAAGTGAGTGGTAAGTACCATCGGTAGATAAAGGGTTAAATAATTTAATACACGGATTTCTAAGTTCACTGAACAATGTCTAATATAATTGTTGTTTTAGTGATATTTACAGAATCAGACATTCAATTCGCTAACTGTTGTTTGAAGGGACAGTTTACAAGTACGCATAAATTTATTCTGGAATAATACATTATAGCAGGGGTGTCAAACTCACAGCCTGGCCAGTGTATTTTTTTTTAACATTTATAAACCCCGTGCACCACCGAACGTATAACACGGGGGTAAACAACACAGACAGAAGAAAGGATTACAACACAAACATCCATGCCTTCTCCGGGATTCGAACCCAGTCCCTGCGGCACCACAGTCAGCTTCACTGACCACTATACCGGATGGGCGGCTGGCCAGTGTATTGACACTCAATAATGTATAATAAAATACTAAATTTTACCCTAAATAGGAAAGATAGTAGCGGAGAACAGATGTCAAGTGACAGAACGTAAACAATACATTGTACTTGTTCTTTTGTTTATCTTTATTATAATGTATTATTTGAAATATACTTACATTTATACGAATTTTGATATATTTTGCGGCCCACCTAAAATTAAACCTTGTTTGTTTGGTCCACGTTAGCCTTTGAGTTCGATACCCTTGCATCGTAGTAACTATATTTTTTTAAAAAAATTTCTGTATTAACCCTTTGCGTACTATTTTACCACTAGTGCAGTGTTTCTCAAAATTTCATTATTTGCGACCCAATTTTAAGTCATTATTTTCATCGCGCCCCCTCCCATACAATAACAATGTATTGAATGCATAGTTACGTACTTAGACACTAAAGCTACAATACGACCTCAATTATAAACCGTACTAATTATCAAAAGTATTAAATTTTGTACCTGATACTTTTATGTAAATAATAGATATTTTAAGTTTCTTCTACGTAAGAAGATAAAAATAGAGTAAAGTTTTTTTTTTAAAAAAAAGTTTAATATTAAAAATTGACATTGTAAGAGAGTTCCAATTTAAAAATTAGTGTGTGTTTATATATGTATATATGTATAATATATATACATTTATTTTCATATATGTATATTAATATTCTACAAATAGTTAAATTTATTATGGGTTTTCATCAATAAATTAATATTGTTGAATAGATTTTTTATTTTATTCATTATTTTCATTATTGGATACATCAGTAATTGCTGTGGTTGATTGTAAGACTGACACACACATACACAATAGGCTTATGGTATAAAAAATAAGATACATATATGTTTTCAAATGAAAATTAGAAAGCTATCTAGAGAAAACTGCGTCGATTGTTGTTCCATGTCTTGTGGTAGGCTCATTTAGGTTATTATTCATTTTATTCATTTGGTAGCTCTAATTTATCTTGCAGAAAGTTTACCAAGAGTTGTCCATCTTCGGACGCGAAATTAACATTGAAATCCCCTGCTAAAATTAGTGGCAACGTTGATAGTTTTCTCCTAATTCTTCAGAGTCTACTCGACCATGAATCATAAGTCTTTTATATAAAAACTTTATAATATTATTAACTGTGTTATATTGGGCGAAATGTAAGCAACTACCATTATGATGTTTGTTCCATCGTCCAAAACACAGGGAGCAGCACATATATCATCAATTGATGATTGACCAATATCGATTTCACGATTATATCGTCATAAAATGTCCATTTTCGAAGTTACTTTATTCGAGGCCGCGGTGGCCGAGTGGTCTAGGCATCGGATCATGGCTAGCGTGTCATGAATTCGATCCTAGTACCACTAAAGACCCGTCGTGTAGGGGAGCGATGCACGTTAAATCTGTCGAGAGCTCAAACGTCCTGCCGTTGGTGTGGTAGTTAGGAGATGGAGTGCCAGCTCAGGTGTCGTCCGCGTCACTTGACCATGGTTCAAAATTACGCGGACCGACGCCAAAAGCCCTCGTGTTGCTAATCAGTGCGACGTTAATATTCTCTCACTCGAGGCATCATTCGAGTGCAGCCAGTGTGACCAACACAGGAAGCATTATAAGGTAGATTTTCTTTTATTGGGATTGTATACAATTACAAAATGTCTGGGTTACGAAAGTTTGAAAAAATAGGATTAAAATTACAAATCTTTGCGAAATTGCTCGAAATGTTTTTTGGAACAAAAAGTTTTTTTCACAAGCGTTACATTAGCATATTGTCATTTTTGTTCCACTTCTTCATCTCAGATTAGTACAGTGATACCACTGTACATCTGGAGCCCTGACTAGCACCTTATGCTCCGAAATGATTATTTGCATTATTTTCTTCAAATAGGATGCAAGGATAGGTCTTGATTATTATGTAGACAACTGTTAGCTTTGTTAACTTATGCTTCAAAAGTGGTTGGTGAAACTAGACTATTTTGAAATTATTACTTGGTATTTTAGAATCGATTGGTTGTTTTTAAAAATTCTTCGACTTTTTGAATATGCTCTATTGTATCACAATTCGCTATTGATGAATAAGACCATGCACTATGATTAGAGATAAAATTTTTCAATATTGTACGTTGCGAGTGATATTTGTTGCAGGTTAAAATAAAATGTTCACTAGTTTCTGGTACATGGCAATCTGAACACAATGGGGAATTTGTTTGTTTAAAAAAAAATATAATTTAATGATAATTTCTTTGCCCGCAGCTTATTAATTAAAACTTCTGTATTTCTATTTTTTGCTGCCTGTCTTTTCCATTTTTTAAGATGAGAAATATAACTACAATTTTTATGTCTCTTGCTCTTTTTCCATATTTCTTCGTTTTCGCTTTTGTGTTGATTTTTGAAAAATGTATGTAGATCTTCCGAAGTAATCCAAGGAATAATATTCCAAGGATCTGGAGAGGCTTTAGCTCTAATTTATCTACTTATTCATTAATTTCTATTCCCTTGTGAGCTGGTACCCAAATGAATGTAATTGATTGAGCTATTTGGAGACACTCGTGTAACGTTGAATTTAAATTTAATATTATCGCGCGTACTGGATTTTCTATTAATATTAAGGATACTTTTTAGAACTGATAAGCTGTCAGTCAGGATGACATAGTTTTCTGTTTCTGAAACCCAATTTTTTAACGCAGTCCATATGGCGATAGCTTCCGCTGTAAAAATGGAAATCATTTCTTTCAGTATGTAATTTTGTCTAACTTTTTTCTTGGGGATTAAAATTCCTATTGATGTTTGATTAGTACTTTTAGAACCATCTGTTGCAATTATAATACTGTTATTAAAGTTTGACTGGATATAATCATTAAACATATTTTGCACTATGATATCTGGAAGATCTCTGTTTTGAAAAGGCAGTATAGATGTTTATTTTGGGATTTTCATAGATTGGAGGAGGAGGGGTCCACTGAAGAATATCTACTTTAGAAATACACAGTTCTTGGAGCAGGTTGATTGACTTTTGAAAAATACTGATTTCTTTTTCTCTATATCTATAAAAATTATTATTTATATCCCAAAATAACCTTGCATTTGGTGACCAGTCTTTTAATGCTATTTGTTTAATAATAAATTTTTGACAAAGGAAATTATGTCGATTATTGATACTGCCAATTCATAGATTCCGCTCTTAATACGCCTATCGGAGTGTTTCTTGGGAGACCTAGGGCTAAACGTAATGCAGCATTGTAAATTGGTTCTAGTTTTTGTCTATTGCTATTGCTTGAAAAGGAAAAAAGTTGACTTCCATAGTCAAAAATAGAACTGATTGTGGCATTAATAATATTTAAAAGAGTACCAGTTCTTGTTCCTATTTTAGGGGACGATAATGCTTTGATTGCATTTAAATATTTAAAACCTTTCTGTCAGAGGTATATAATGTTTTTTCCAAGTGATATTGGGGTCGAAGATTATACCTAGGATTTTAAGACACTTTACTTCGGGAATAGGTTTATCACATATTTTAAATATAGGAGGTATTGTGCTTTTTTTTCTGGAAAAGTTGATTAAACTGCTTTTTTCTAGAGAGGTGGACAAATTCCATTTTTTACACCAGGCTGAAATATTGTTTAAAGACACTTGTAATTCGTCTATTGTGTTTTGTTCCAATTTGTGCAGCTATTATATAAGAATGTGTAGTCTGCATTAGACCAGAAGATGGCTGTCGTGTTGGATTTCAAAAATGTCTGCCATATAAATCATAAATAGGAAAAGGCTCAAGATGCAACCCTGAGGTACACCATAATTGTTTTTGCTGATTTTCGAAAAATTGTTCCGCCATTTAATTTGAATTGTTCTTTGATGTAAGAAATTTTGAACCCATCGTAGCAATTTTCCTGAATATCCAAATTTTTTTAAATTTAGAAACTAGACCACTTGGCCACACTGAGTCATATGCTGATTTAATATCTAATGCTACTAGAATAAAGTATTCCTTACGTTCTCTAGCCAGTATAATATGTTGAAGTTGAAGAATCGTATTAATACTGCTTCTGTGGGGGTAAAAGCCATGATGATTTACGTGAAAAATTTTATTTTGAAAGCTGAAATCTAACATTCTGTGTAGGATCATTCTTTCTATTAATTTGGCAACTATTGAGGTAAGTGAAATTGGGCGATATGACGCTATTTCCTTGGGATTTTTGTGAGGTTTTATGAATGGGGGTAAAATAATTGCGTGAGTCCAATCTTTTGGAATTTGACTAGAAGACCAACTGTCATTAAAGGATTTCAGGAGAAGATTTATTGCTTTGATGGGGAGGTGGTTGATTGTTTGGAGAGAAATTTTGTCATGCCCTGGACTGCTGTTTTTTTTAGATATTGCTATTTTTAATTCTTTTAAAGAGAACGGTTTATTAATATCTTGGCTATTGTCCGGAATAAAAATATTTTGGATACTATTATTGTTTTGTTTTGCGTAATATTTTTAAAAAAACAATTTGCTTGGGATTGTTCGTTTGTTAGTATGATTCCATTATTCTCAATGATGTTAAATGAAGAATAGTTCGAAATTGTTCTATTTTTGATTATCCGGATAATTTTAAAAAGAATTTTAGGAGAAGAGATTTTTTCACAGTCTTGTGCCAAAAGTTTTCTTTACAGGTTTTTATAGTTCGCTTAAGTTTTGCACTTATTTCTTTATATTTTATACAGTCTTTTTCTTTGAAGTATTTTCTTGCTTTCTTAAGGAGTTTTCTTTTCTTTTTGCTCTTAAATACCCGCATGCTGCTGTCCACCATGGAGCTCTTGAATTGATCTGTTTTATTTCTGATTCCTGAGATAAGATTTGGGCTTTTCTAATTTCCTCTATAATATCTATATTTATATTTTCATTTAAATTTAGCTTTTGTTGAATAAGATTAATAAATTTGTTCCAATTTGTTTTTTGTCTAAAATTGTTTGTTGTTGAGCTGTTTGTTCTTTTGTAATTAATAATAATAGGGAAATGGTCACACACACACTTCCAAAATTATCGGTACTTGTGGACCACGACATATCATAATTTAAATTTATAGATGATATAATGAAAGATCTATAGATGTAAAAATTCCCAATGAATGGAGATAAGTTGGGCTTTTATCGTTTAATGAAATTAAGTCATTTTCGATAATCCAATCAAAAATCTTCTTCCCAGACGTATTTGAATTTTTTGAACCTCATATTTCATGAGATGCGTTGAAATCTCCCAATATTAAGCTATGATTATCTATATATGATGCTATTTTTGATAAGCTGTCGTCTTTAAAGTTACCCGGTGGGATGTAAATATTAAAAATTGTGATAGGAACTGTATCTATCTGAACTCTTTGACTATTAGAATTTCTAAGTCTTCGCTAATTTCTGAGAATATTTTTATTGCGCTAATATCTTTGTTTAAAATTATCATTAATCCTCCTCCTCTTCTGATTTCTCGATCGATTCGGAATATATTCTTATTGGGAATTGTGAAATTATCATTAGGGGTGTAGCCAAGTTTCTTGGATTATTGAAAAGCTTGCTTTTTGAAAAATTGGCGTGAATAGAGAATATCTGATCTTTTGTTTGTGATTCCACGTGCGTTCCATTGGATTATATTCATGATTTAAATGGGGAAAATGTGCAATACTAGGAATTAGTTTAAATGTTCAAAAAAAAAAGCCAATTAATATTATTTTTTTTTTTTTAGGATGTAAGAATTTTGTATATTTATCTAATTTTATTTGTCTACTATACTTCAAATTATTTTCTCTCTTTTCTGATATGTTCTTTAGTCTTTGCTTTTTCATTTATTTTTCTATTAATTGGAAAAGTCGTTATCTGTGAAACTGTTATATTGGATGCAATTTTTTTTAACGAAGATTCTGTTGTGTTCATCAAGGATGAAAGTTTTAAATTTATTTGAGTTACCATCGCGTTTTGTTCTGCCGTAAGACGTTGTACAATTTGTTCTAATTTCTTTTCAAATATGTTGTTATTTTCTTCCAATTTTAATTTAATTCTTGGAATTTTTTTTCTACAGTTTCTATTTTCTCAGTTTGCTTATTTAAGTTACGGCTGAGAATGAGGCCTTTTTTCTTTATAGAACTTTTCGACTGTTTCGTTTCTCGAGATTTGTTGCTTATTTTTAATTTTTAAGATTTCGACTTCCTCTTGATATTTTTTACAACTTTTATCGTTAGCTTATGATTTTCTCCACAACAGCTACATTTTTTGTATTTATAATTCTTTACACTCATTTCAGAGTGGTTTAGTGAGCATACGCGGCATTAATTGAGCTTCTACAATATTTATTTATGTGACCAAATTTCCAACATTTAGTACATTGTTTAGGTTTTTCGAAAAAAAGGCTAGTTTTAAACATTTCAAATCCTATTGATACTCTTTCGGGATCGTGCATCCTATTTGGGTTACTTTAATTGTTTTGATAGGTTTGAATCCAGATTCTGTTTTTTTTGTGAACCGTTGAATGTCCAAAATTGCGTAATTGTTATTTTCTAGTTCGATTTTATGTCATCTATTGTGTATTCCGTGTCAATTCCCTGCAAAATGTAACTAGTACTTAGGCCAATAAAGGATAATCTAGAACTTATTTTAAATCCATTAATTTCTTTAATTTTTAAAGCTTCTTTGGCGGTCACGCAGCTATTTGTTTTGATTATTTCTGAATTTCTTGTTTTGCTTATACTCTGAATACTTTTCTTAATTGTGAAACCCTCATTATTATTTTTAATTTAAGTGGATTATCTGGAAGTTATTTTCCGATTTTAAGAAGATTGTAATATTCGGTTCGTATTTAAATCCAACCTTTCCTCAAACCTGGCCAACAATTCCATATCAGTTAAATTGCATCTATATTTATTTAATGGTAATCAGAACTTGTAGT
>BMAO01026386.1:0-138676 GCA_019973975.1 Trichonephila clavata | reverse complement strand
CCTGAAATGTGGGCAAACTCAGGTGGAAGTATCCGAGGAGTTTGGAATTGCCCAAAATGTCCTTTCTAGGCTTTGGCAACAATTCCAAGATCTCGGAAATGTCAATAGACGTTGCATTACAGGTCACTCCCGAGTTGCAACTGGTACTTGGCAGCAACCATCAAAAGAAGCAGACGGAGCACAGCATCTTACCTGTCTTGTCAGTTATCTGCAGCCACGGGTACGACAATTCAAGGCAAACTATGTATAGACGTTTGGGACATACTGGCCTGTCACATATTTTCCTCTTACGGCAACTCGCTATTGCCATTCTTCAGCCTGGTGCAGAATGAATATTAACGTCGCACTGTTTTAGCTACACGAGGGCTTTTGGCGACGGTCCGCGTAATTTTGAACCATGGTCAAGTAACGCGGACGACACCCGAGCTGGCACCCCCTCTCCTAACTACCACACCACACCAACGGGAGGACATTTGAGCTCTCGGAAGATTTAACGTGCATCGCCCCTACACGGCGGGTCTTCAGTGGTACTGGAATCGAACTCATGACACGCTAGCCATTATCCGATGCCTAGACCACTTGGCTACCGAGGCCACTAAATATTCATTCACTCACTCAGCCTGGTGTAGAAAACGTGCAATGTTTTTTTTGTCACAGTGGACTTACATGAAGTTTTCTGCCGAGTACAGGTTTAGCTTGCAATCTGATTGATGTCAGACTTTCATATGGAGAACGCCAGGTACCCGTTACCACCGAGTCAACATCATTGAACAGCACCTTTACGGTGGTGCAGGATTGATCGTTTCAGGGGGTATTATACTGGGCTCCATAAGAGATTTGCATGTTCAAATCGGAACCTTGATAGGCAAGGTTTATCGGGACATCATTCTGAAAAAAATATGTACCTTTGTTCAAGGGTGTCATGTACGCAGAATTTGCATTGATGGATGACAAAGCCCATCCTCATCGAGAAAACATTCTTAACGAATTCCTTCAATCTGAGGATATCACCCGTATGAGATGCCCAGCATTCTCACCAAACTTGAATCTAGTGGAGCATGAGTGGGACAATGAGTTGCAGCCCATCAACCACCTCCTACATGAATGCCGGAGTATCGGAGACCATTGATTCTTGAGTGATGTAATCTTCCTACTCAGCATGCTTAAGCGTTGTACGGTCTGTATTTCATCGCATAGGAGGTGTACAATTTATTAACCACTATACCAGCCAAATATTATTAAGTTTTTGTGAAGAGGCTATTTTTTATAATTGCTCCAGAGAGAAAAATTCTTAGTTTTTCTTAAAGGTATTATACGCACACCATCTTTTTTTTGTTTTTCATCTTTTGGTTAATAAATGGCCTTTATGATTAAGTACTGTGACGGGGCTATTCGCGAGATATTCTGACTAATCCTCTTGGGGAAACTTTGGGGCTAGCATTTATATTAATTCACAGCCTTTCAAGAAAAACACGAGATAGATATATGTTAATTAGTTCGACTATATAAAGTCTATATATATAGGCTTTGTAGATGTAAAGAGAGAGAAGGAGCCGGGAAGCCGTCAAGTAAGTGTGGACTCTGGAGAATTTACTTCACAAACTTAGCGAGCATTTAAAAAGTAATTTCTGAGATTAAATTATTAGATTGAAGATTTAAGATAGTAGAATCAGATTCGGCCAGAGGTTCATTAGTGTTTGTTCTCCTTATCTATTTCTGGTAGTCGGGTTTACTTAGGATTGAATATTAGGATTAATCGACGCTTTAGATATCACCCCTAGGTTTCTTCTTTTAATTTAACTTGTGATTGTTTAAGTGGTTGTTCAAAGTTGAAAAAATCTAATTGTTATTATGGCGTTTGATGGTGATGCTTTGTCCCCCCACACACACACACCTAGAGACGCGCTGGACAGAGGGACCCAGTTACTCCGCCACAGTATCGTTTGTTTTATTTCTGAGTCTTTATTTGCGGGAGCGGGTATTATCCTTAATTTATGGACATGAGTGTACATGAAATTTTCACTGCACTTCTCATAGACTTAAGTTAGATAAACTTTCCATGACATAAGATTTCCGTATTTGGTGAGTATGAATTTGCGTCGTATATATTTTATTTTTACTTATGTTTTTGTTCATTATGATTCTGAATTAATACCAAATTTACTTCTTTGATTTGTCTTATGAAAAATACTTATCAATGCCTCAATCAAAACTTTGTAAGATTTGATATCTTTTTTATTGACCTCAATACTTTATTAAGGAGTTAAAGTGCTCCTCAACATTTCTGTTTACTTTAAATTAATACTGTATCTTTGATAAAGAGGTGAAAAAAATATGATCATTAAATTTTCCTTTATACATATATAATAATTGTCTTTCATATATAATTATTTTTTACTGAAAATTTCTGATGCTTTAGATGCTACAAACTTCTGATGCTATGAACTAGATGCGACAAACTTCTGAGGCTTTAGATGGTATAAACTTCTGAAAAATTTGGCTTCGAATCTCAAAGCAGACTTCAACTATTTAATAATGCAAAACAACAAAAAATGATGAAATGTCTACAATTACATTTTAATGTTCTTAAGTACAACAATAAATTTATACATAAAGTTCAATAGTTTTCCGCATTCATTGAAATTATCTTAAATTTTCTCTAATGCCTTCGCTATATTCATACGAATCAACATGAATTTAATTCTCATTTTGCAAATGTAGTTATTTTTTAAAACAACTTTTCTAATTTCAATTCAATTTCGTTCTTAAGTTAGCATTTTTCATTACAAACAACGTTTTATAACAGAAGAGATAAACTCAAAAATATTTTAACGATGGACAACCCTTACAATCCAGTATAATTGGTGGATTTTCCTTCCCAAATTACGCTTTTCTCTCAATGGATTAAGATGTCAAAGAAAAAGCAGTAAAAAAGAAATCGGAAGAAAAGGTTTCTCGAGGGAAGAAGTAGAAAGCTCCCATTTTTTCACTGTTTGAGGAAGAGAGGAAAGCCGCGTTCAGTCAATGTCAAACAGGAGATCACAAAGCTGTTGTCTGAACACCCTTTGGGAAACAATAGACATCTTTTCCTTTTCCCATTTTTTTCCTGGAAAAAAATACCTCCTTTTTTTCCTTAAAGCAGTGGTTCTTAAACTGAGGTCCGCGGACCCTTAGGCTTCCCGGTGCTTTTTCATGAAGGTCCACGAAGGTCTTTCATTTAATGTTAAGGTTTCCTTCTCTTGTAGACTCCCAAATACCTCGTGGGAAAAATTGAAAAACGTGCCATACTAGATTAGGTCGCCAAATTGCCCCAAAGAAAAACTACTAGAACATGTATTTTTATCCAGAATATTAATTCAGATTTCTTTATTATTATTATTATTATTATTATTATTATTATTATTATTATTATTATTATTATTTGCAACTACACAGCCATTACATTTCCAAACTACTTGTGTCAGAGTACATTTCCGGCTCTTCTTTCTTTTAAAAATAAGTACAAAAACCGAAAATGTACAAAAACGCAGAACTGGAATTGAGACTACTGATTTCAAAAATATTACACCAAATATAACAGCATTTGCAACAAAAAAAATCATCCTTCTTATTAAAAATTTTCATTAATACAGTTAAGTACATTATTAATTTATTTGAAATAAGCATTTTGTAATATTTTTATATGATTAGATATTTACTGTTTTCTTAAAGGAAACCAAAAAAAAATTTTAAGTCAATTCCTACTTAGGTCGACAAAGAAAAATTTTATTTTAGTTACTTTTTATCAAAAAGTTACAATTAATATAAATATGTATATACATATTGCAGAATCACAATGTTAAGCGACAAAATAGAAAGCGATTTTTTCTCTCAATTTTCCATTTTCCTTTCTATATAGGGTGTTGGACTATTTTTATTTGTGTGTGTGTGTGTGTGTGTGTGTGTGTGTGTGTTGTGTGTGTGTGTGTGTGTGTGTGTGTGTGTGTGTGTGTGTGTGTGTGTGTGTGTGTGTGTGTGTTTGTTACTATTTATTCATTAATTACATTTAATTTATCAAATAAAATTAGTATAGCAAAGAAAATCACATTCTCAAAAATTAGGTCATCCCAGGTGGGATTCGAACCAGTGACCTTTGGATTAGAAGTCTAACGCACTATCCATTGCACTACAGGGATACAACGAACGATTTTCCTTTCTATATATGCTGTTGAACTATTATTTTTGTTTGTTACTATTTATTCATTTTTTAATTTAATTAATGAATTAATATTTGAAAAAACTGTATTAACATCAAGTGTCATCCACTACAAGTTTTAAAAATGTATTTGAACTTAAATGGATGAAAGAAAGTATTTTATTAACGATTGAAAATTTGAGCAAGATATATATATATATAAGGAGAGTGAACTAATAGTAGGAATTGAATGAGTATATGTAGGGAGAGTGTGAACTAGTAGTAGGAATTGGAAAAATGTGTTAAAAAGGTCTGCATAAGTAGCAGAGGCTGTCTTAGGATTGTTGAGGAACCTTTAAATCACTCAGCCATGTATTGGGAGTCAGGGAGGGGTGTTCAAAATCTTGACGGTCCGAGATGTCAGGCTGAAACATAAAAAAGAGTCGCGGCGACCGAAAGTTTACGAACCGCTTTCTCAAAGTGATCGACGGACCACTGAAAACAGAATCTCCGAGAAATATTAAGAACTCTTTTAAAATGATAGTTTTAATTGACTTGCAACTGTTTTAAGAAATTAAGATGTGACATAAGAAAACTACTGCTCATTTGGGAAATAGTAATAAAAATTCAGTATTCTAAGCAATTCAAAACTTTTTGGTAAGTTTTAAAAAGTATGTTTTGGTCTGTTGGAAATATTTTGGTTATCAAATGCAAAACTTAAATACTTTTAAGAATGTAAACTAATTTAAAATTTGTAAACAATGAATTCTGTGAAATATTTACTTCTATTAATTATTCGAATGTGTTTGATCACAAAATTCAAACTTAAAAGGAAAGAATCTGTAACATTTTATAAATGCACATAAATTTTCTAACGTTAGATTTCAATATTAATATTTATAAGACACTGCTAGAGTTATAAAATAAGTTTACCTTAAAATAAACAACACAAAATTTAAATATCTTACTCCAAACCTATTTTTAATAAAGCACTTTCCAAAAGCAATAAAATGTAAATTTTTCAATCTTGGAGAGCAGTTTGATGTAACTCAGCATCAATATCTCGAGCAGTATGAATAATTTCAATTTAATAAATATTTTTAAGCCTCCCTTAAGAAGTTTGTTAATCCCGAAAGAAAATTTTAGATATCAAAGCTTTGAATTCTTTTTTAGTGACTATTCTTTCTGAATCTCTCCATAATACCACACCAATTTCATACTTTATTCAAATATTTACTTTTTTTTTAATTTTAGGGTATCTAACTACCCTAAAATTGTGAATTTTGCTAAAAAATTGGCAAGCAATTTTTTATGATTTTATTTTATAGACGATCTTATTAGCTTTATAAAAATACCAAGTTTATCATTTTCCGTTCACTAGAACAAAAACTACAATTGTTTTAGTAAAAGCAGGTGCCTTTACTTTAAGACAAGATGTCATATACTTTAAAACTCATTTTACTCGAAATGTGTTTTTTTTTTTAAATGCTCAAAGGGGATAGCGATGGCTGAAAAAGTTTTGAAAATAATTAATTGAAATTTTTTGTGTATGTTCTGTATAATAGTAGAAGTGTTTTAACTTTCAGAGAGATTTATCTATCACTGTTTCATTGCAAAACTTACAGTCCCTTATGTGAATATAATCACTGTTTTTTAAGCAATTTCATATAATAACTATGATAAAGGGCTCTAGTTTTTGTAAAAATTAAAATATCTCTTATCCTGAAGGTCATTTCAAAAATGAATAGCATAGAAACACATCAGAATTGAAAAATTGAAAATTTGTTCATAAACTTTTGGTACAGAATGGGCCCCATTTATGTTATTTTTTTGTAAACTTTTACCCATTTCTTTCATTTTAGTAACATTAATTTCTTTTTCTCTTCTTAATTTTAGCATATTTTTCTTAAAATGTACTAAACAAATCTAAAAACCACAAAAACATCCCCATATTTTTTTTAAAAAAAAGATTTGTTGCAAGTAGTCGGGTACCTTAAATAAAAGAATCTTGATTTCAAAATGTGAGTAACTGAAAATTAATTATAGAACTCGACAGAGATTTATCGTATGCCTCAGCCCTTCTATAAGAGGGGTCTTCAGTGGCGTTAGGGCTTGAACTCTTAACACGCCGGACACGAGTTAAATGACCATGACCGCGCTGGGCTATCGCAGTCACTCAGACGGAATCGAAGAAAATTTGAGATGAATAATTCATATTCAGCATATAAATTAATTATAAGTTTACTTCTAAATTTTATTCTTTCATTTTTGTTTTTACAATTACAGATATAATCCCACTAACGTTTTATATATATATAAATCTCATTAATATATAAATATATAAAATTTAAATGTATTGTAAAATTGATTGCAGCTAAAGACACCCACGAAATAAAAAAAATAAAGTATTTTCTTTTCATTTTACAAATATGAGGAAAAATATTTGTTTAAGCACAAAATATTCTTTGCCAGTGTCAGTTTATTGTAAGATTTTGAGGGCCTTTTATTAAGAAAAATTTCATCCACTCAACCCCAGTATATGACAATCAATTACATAGTGTGTATCATTGTGAATGGAAATATATATCGCTCAATTATATATTGTAACGGGTCTATCAGCGTTCCTCCTATTAATCCTATTGGGGAAAACTTTCTTTAAATATTATTTAATTGAAAACTTCCTCCGGAAGAAGAAGACGTGGAAGATGTAAATTATGCCATGTATTTAAGTATTAGCTTTCGGTTTCGAGTAAAAGAGAGAGGTTAGAAACTAAAGGCTATCAGTGAGGATTAACGTAAGGTAATATAAAACTAGTTGAAAGTGTGCAGTAGATTATCTGCTTAATATTTAGGATTAATGATTTGTCAATTAGATAATTGAATTGGAATAGCGTTGACTTAAAGTAAGTTATTAAATTTATACTAAATTTTCTTCTATCGTCTTCCTCGCTCTTGCTCTCTTAATTAGCTTACGGTGCATCTCTTAATCTTGGGTTCTTCAAGTTTGTTAGGTTGTTGAGACTTGTAAATAAATTGTGTTTGTTTTGAACTATGGCTCATCTTCCTTCTAACTCTCGTAAACAGATGGTTGGGGTAGACCAACCATCATTACAATACGAATGTTACAATTTGTAAAAGTTGTATTCTTCACTTAATAAGGTTTATGGTGTACACAAACGCTTTTAATATTTAATAATTTTTTCAATATTCTTAGGAGCCATGGTATATGAATGGTATGGTCTCGAAGTCGTGGCCTGCAACATTTCTGTCGAGTCATGTTTTCGAGTCCTTGAGGCACTAGGGTAGCGTTTCTGAAACTGTGGGGCTCACCCTCTAGGGGGAGTGATAACACTACGAGGGGGGCGCGAGCATATTCAAAAGTCGTGAACAAAAGATTGTTTTAATAAACTATTAATTTACTGAAAGTAAACAATCAGAATACATTCTGACATAATAATAAATAAAGTACACATTTACTCTGATATAATAAACTTATAAATACATCAGTACTGCACGCAATGCAGTTCATAATTAATTTAACAATGCTATTAGAACAAGTTTACTAATTACCATTCACTCCAAGGGATTAGCATATTTTAAATTATATACAAAAATTAAAACTTATCTTGATAATTTGTACGGTTTATAATTAATCCTTTCAAAAGCAGATAAAATGCAACGCGATTTGCTCCCCAATGCCACCATTTTCTATGTGGCATCGTATGTGCACTCGTATGTGGTGTATTGGGAGGGGAGGAATAAATAAGCAAAAAAATCCTCTGAAATAAGTGAACCTATCGTAAACACACTGTCAAAATCATTTTATTGCATTCTAAAGCCTTCGGAATAATTTTATGGATAGCTGTGCACAGAAAAGATCTTACTTCGTAATATACGTATATATACGTCCCTCCGGGGTAATGAAAGATTTGGGTGAATCAGACGTTTATACACGCCGAGGACACTTAAAGGATCGCATTTTATCTTTAGCGTAAAAGTACAGCATTGTTGAAATGAATATATTGTTATTGTTAGGAAGGGGGGCGCGATGAAAATAATGATTGGGGGGAATATTGGGTCGCCAATATTGAAAGTTTGAGAAGCACTGCACTAAGGACCTGCAATATAGAGTAGTTGATGCATGTTAAATATGTCGAGGTTTAAAGTATTCATGTTGGTGGGTTCTGAAAGTTTGGAGAGTGAGGTACAAGCTTAGGTATCGTCCTTGTCGCTTGACTGAGGTTCAAATTAAGAGGTCCGTCACCAAAAACGTTCATTTAGCTTCGAAATGCGAGGTTAATAACTAATCAGTTAGTATTCTTATTATATTTTACTCACATAATTACATACTATTGTTAAAATTAGAATAGTAGCTGCTGTTGTAGTCCAAAATATAGTTATGCTATTATATTTTTTTAGAAAATTAACTTGCTTCTGATGGAATCTTTTGAAAATTATTAAAATTGTTACGAAGATCGGGGTTCGAGGATTTAATGCAATCAGTCACAAACAGCAAGAAACTTCAGGAGTGATAGAAATTTATTGTCGAAAAACTGTGCTTGAAATAGAACATACACAGCAAAACTCGATTCCAAGAACTCAGAAAGTTTTCACACCTTCAACACAGCTCAGGCACAACTACTAGTATCTAAAATACAAGTATGTTAAAGATTATTCACAAGCACTCGTTCGTCCTACTCAACGGAGAAATAATAACAAATCGCTGCTTGACTCTTTGTGGTCAAATCACCCCAACTAATTGCTAATCAAAACAATACTGGCCCAGTTTCGACGAGCGACTCCCTCACGGACTTTCCTAAAAAATCCGCTCACGTCGTAGATTATGATTAGATTTCTCCGCTAATTTCCAGAAAAATCCATAGGGTCGTGAACTCTCCAAAAAGGGTTGCCAACATGGTAGCCAAAAATGATGCCAACTTCACTCTGTCGCCAAGATTTCGCCAAGTTTCCATTAAATCGTCATTATAATGTAAGGAACGGCGTTGCTCGCAAATATTATAATTTTAGCATAAAATAAATACAAGAGAGAGTGATATTAAAGTATTATACATCCAGATATAAATTATTTACACTATTTTCAGAATTCTTAACAATATTTCAACATACGCTTTGTTATAGGCTCTTAGTTATTTACAGCTCGATATAAATTTTAGTTATGCATGTGTGTATCTCTTTTAAATATCGGAAAGTGATGTATATGAACCAACAATGACACTTTAAATTCAAATATTTCTTCAAGTAAACAATTTTAGGGGAAATACTGCTACAAATTTTTTGAAAATTCTCAGAGTTATTTATATGCATACATATATATACACATGCGTGCGTAATTATATGTGTCAAAGTCGACTTGACTATAATAGTGAAAATATAATGCAATAAAGAATTTCAAGAAAAAATCAAATGTTACCCAATCGGAAGACATTTATTCTGATTTGTTGTTGTTGTGTGTTTTTATCCTGGGATACATATGAAAGACAAATGGAAGAACAGAAACATACAATACAAACAGAAGAATATAGACATTTATTACAAAGGATGATCCCAGCATATAACAGGAGGGGCGCGCTTCTTTCCATTCGAGACGGAAAGTGATGGAAAAGGGATTATAATAATAAAAGAAGAATATTTTTGGTCTAAATAGTGTGTCGAATTACGTGACTTTAAAAAATTAGCCATAGAATCTAAATTAATTGATTTACTGAGATAAAAATTATTCAAGCCAATTTTTGAAAACCCTGAACGACTATTTTTGGGTGGCTTAGGTCAATATTTAAAGAAAAACCCAAAACGCAAGATCATATTCGACACAAAAAAGATATTAATTCATTTTAAATCATCCATTAATTAACTTATGTTTTTTTTTAAATTTTATATCATGTTTCAAAAACAGTTACAATAGTTATGAATGTAATTTTCTGATTAATGTCTTTTATACATTATATTTTCAGAAGTAGTAATACCTCAATATTTCAACTAAAAACTATTTTAACTTTAGATTTTTTTTCAAATATCATCGATAATACATTACGATACATTTTAAAGGTCATAGAAATGAAATATAACTGCACACAAAAAGGAATGTGTTATTTTAAGACAAAAAGAAGCTTTAATGCGTCCAAGTAATCTTCCGGTAATGGACTTGGAGTTGCTTTGACATCTTCGTACCATCCATCTCTGGGTAACGGTGAGCACGATCTTTCTACGAGTCGCAGAAATGACCGATGGAGCAATTGGGAATAACTCCGGCCTTTTTTCGGCATTGTTGTCTTTCTTAAGATAAAAAAAAGGTAATTGAAATAGACTAGTGGAGTTGTATTCAATCAAAGCATTATTTTTTTTTGTCAAGATGCACATATTTATTCAACAGTACTTCTTATCCATAGTTAAATAATTATTTTTGTCGTATAACTTATTTCATAAGAACTACAAACATTTTATACTTTCAAATACATTGCCTGAGATAAAAAAAAAATACATATTAGGAAGATCTGGCCGTATAAGTATGTAAATTTCAGGAAATATGCAACGTAACAAATAATGCAGAGAGTATTTGAAATACACAAGTTGGTCACGTGGTTCCAACGCGGAATAAAATCGAAGAAAACGCTTTATGAATCTACAGCAGCTAATCTATGACCTAATACAGAATAGACTAAATTCATATGACGGTCACATGATTAATGATGCCACATGTGGGGCACGTAAAAGATCGCTTTAGTGTCAATTTGGCTCTGGTATTCTTGGCAAAGTTAAATCACGGTAATGTTTAGCGAGAGCTTGAATTAAAAAATTAATTCAAACGTCCAAATTTGTTAATGAGGCTGCCACTAGATGGTGCCACCATGAAATGGCTCTCGCGTTTGGGGACTTTCCATGTTAAATTGCTAAAATGCAGCCCCTTTGGGGAAAAACGTGATAAATACAATCACAGGCTCTATATTAAATTCAAAGCTTCCAATAGTCTTATACTTGTAGTACAGCTAGTAAAATTTAGAAAAAAATTCAAATTTGATACAGATATTTCAAGTATTAAAATTCTTCAAAAAGCAATTTTATAAAAAAAATTTATGTATAAATTTTTTATACGTTTACTTCTGAATCAAATGCAGTTTGCTTACCTATGTGCTATTACTGTTGAGTAATATGTACAATTTAAAAGAAAGTTTCCTTAAAAAGTAAAAGATTGCAGCGGAAAAGTACATAAACTGATTGGTTAGAAACTCAAAATTGCATTTATCATGTGATTATGACATCACATGAGTTTATGAATTAATTGACTGGAAACTAGTGCTTGAAGTTATCACGTAAATTTAGCTTATTTGAAAAGTATTATGGTCCAGACACGTGCATAGCAAGAGGTATCTTAGCCGAAAGCAGTTCTGTCAACCGAACTATATTATGAGATGTCAGATTGAAGGCTTGCGAAAAGTTAACTGGTCTAACCGTCTATTAAATGCTAAAATAAACATGATTCTTTCACTTTACATAGAATTTGGACCAGACGGGTCCAATTGAAATGTGATTCGTCGTGAAAATCCAGATGCATCTAGACGTGCAACAGAGCATTCGAATCACTGTATTTGAGGGGATACAGTGGCTGCCTCGCAATGGACTCATCTTGATATTCTGAGGAATGTGCAGGGAATTTAAAATACTTCAATATCTAATGATTCACTGTTGGCTGAAAGGAGCTTCCACAACAGCCTCCCTTTACGAAGACTTCCCTTGACGCCAATCCACTGGCATGAAAGATTGTGATGCTGTTGGAATCGAGCCACTTGGACCTTTGAATGGTAGGAAGTGATCAGCGACGAGTCTCTCACGATAATTTCTGGAAATTGTAGAACGCTGTATCGCTTGTTAATATTGCCTAATTGTTTGGAGCTCTATCAGACACGATAGTAGGTTCTTTGTGGTACGTGTCACTGGGGCATTAAGGACACGATAATACATTAATGGACAGCAACAGCCAGCTATGCTACCTTACATTCAAAGTAATATTTTCCAGCACCCATGAAAAGTCTTGCACATGTCCACTTGCTTCCTATAATATCTTATCCACTTGGCCTATAATATCTTACGATCTTTCACCAATGAAGCATATATAGCCTGTGATTTGCTGTAGTTTGTTGAATCTTCCTCAGCCTCAATAGGGAAAAATTTAAAGGGTGGTTAAGAGTACACAGACTTTTATCTCTCAGTACACAATCCACATGCTTATTGAATCTCTTCTTCGTAAGACTCGTAGTTTTGTATGCTTACATCACCGTGAGAGATGGTCCTATTCCTGCGGGTTTCCTTGTATGTTCATGGATATATTAAAATTATCTTCCTTCTAATAAAATCATTGATTACATATGCATTATGTGTTATAAATATTTATTCATATATCTGTTATAAATATAAATTAAAGTCTATCTTCTATCTAAAGTTTTTCAAAAAGGACTTTTCATTGCACTAACACAGCAGCACTCTCTCAGAGTATATCATACCTCTAACCAAACTTTTTTCAATGCTTCTTCCAAATCTTTTTTATGAAAATGGATGGTTCCTCGTGTAACTGACTTTAAGGTCAGATCCTTGGAAGGGGTCATAGCCTGTGGGTGAATTCTAAAAATAGATCTTTGGATAACGCCTCCTAGGTTGAGACATACCCTGCGCAGGTATTTTGGTTACAGTTCTGAATATGTGACCAAGTTTTGAAATCTTTCTTTAGCCATGGCACGTTATTGTAGTTATGATGAAGAAGTGCGACTTTCAAGAAATTTAATAGACACAGTGGATACAATTCTACTGTATTTTCGGATGAAGAAAGTTTCTGTGTCAGCACATGTCACACATTGTCATTACATTGTATGTGTGGTTTCTAGTCTTCCCCATCTGATTGCGCATCATAAATGAAGAATCAGATGGTGAAGAATATAATACTAATTATGATTCCTCTATTGAAATTTTCATATTTAAAAGAGGGAACACTATTGAAAATAATTGCTTTATGGGGAGAGACAAAGAAGTTTATAGGAACGTAATTTGTGGGAAAGTAAAAAACTGGTATATATATCTTATCTATTTTCACAAGAACTTTTTGAAAAAAAATGATTATTAATGGAATCATGAAAAAAAGAAAAAAGAAATCTCTATATATATTTTTATTCAAAGAACAGAGAAGATTACACCTCTATTTTTGGTGTCCAAAAGAGTAGTAGTGGTATTTGATTATAAAGGACCTCGTTTATGCCTCCGTGATAAAAATTTCAACTTACTTCAAAAAAGAGAATTAATCGCTTAAATTAGGCTAAACAATATGGAAATAGACTTCGGAGCGATATATAATTCGAGCTTTAAAATAATTTTATGAGGATTTGGTCAGTGAGGATGAATAAAAAATCTCCCTCTATGGCCTTCGGAGCAATGAAAACTAATTTTATGTGGATTTGGCCATTGGGATGAATAAAAATTCGCCCTCTATGGCCAAAAGGGTCAACAAGTAGCTTGTAGTAGAGCTAATGAAGAATTTTTAACACACTGACTGTGTTATGTCTAGGGTGAATCAACTCCTTCCCCCTACACTTTCTCAAGTGGTTGAAGGACGTTTTCATACGAAGATTCGAATTTGTCTAAGGTACAAAAATGGCCAAGTGAAAAGACAAAGCTATTGACTACTATTAAAGACCATTAGGCTTCTGTCTCTGAGTGCATTTTCCGGAATGATTAAGTGGGCATGTATGTATTTTTATGCCAATATTTTTATTAAACGTTGTTCTGTATAATTTCTCACCATGAAACTCAATAGATATGTTTTATTTGTAGTTCAAAATGAGCAGACCTTCTTTTTCTACTACTTGCAGCTGCTTACGACGACTGTATGTAGCATAAATATTGCTTTCCGTGTCAAACATTGATAAAAGCATGCATGTAATTTTTTGCATATCTCTATCTCTGTATACTCTCATATATGTATCTCCGTTTCAAAAAATATTTAAGAGATGCTTCTGTTGTAACAAAAATTTCTTTTAATCTAAAATGCAAAATTTTAAAAAAAAATACATATGTTTCTAAAGTTTTTGCAGAGGTTTAATTGGTTCTATTCATTAACAATTCTTGTTTTAAATGCATTTTAAATAAAGTTCTTTACTTTTTTTATTAGTTTTCTGTGATTGAATTATTCAAAATTTTATACTGAATTTTATACCCTGATTTTTATATCTTTGATTATTATTTTCCCTCACAGTAAAAAGGTACCTTTTCTGTGTTATACAATAAAAATTTAGTCTTTGCAAACTTATCTGAGATTAGTTTATTAAAAGGTTCAAGCTCCAAAATTTCAGATAAACTAAATTTGAGTAATTTACTAAGTTTATTTACACCACATTAATTTTGGTTAGTTAAAATTTATAAAAATTTGTGCTATTCCACCTAAATGGGAAATATTCAAAAAATCCTGTGACTGACAGAGAAATCCAAACGTTTGAAAGAATGACAGAGTCGGTAATAGAACTACTTAATTTTAAAAAGTACATAGATTTTTATACTTAATATTAAAACTATTTATTACTCCTCAAAAAGTATTTATAATTTAACGATGTTTTTCATCTTATATTAATTTATTATTTTAATTTGTTCGAGTTTTAGAAAATGCATTATATTAAAGGAGTGGGCAAAAAATATTTTCAGAACGAGCAAAACCTATTCAATTATTAATAATTCCGTAACATGAATATTCTGCTATAGGCTTGGAATTGAAGTGAGGAGATCAAAAAAAAAATTATAGTACTTAAATACATTAAAAAAGCCAAAGTCTTGCAAATTTTTCCTTAGTCAAGAATACTTGAAAGGTTACACAATTTTTTTTGTTTGAGGACCCAGTATCTATACGTCCAAGTTTAGTGTAGCATAATAATTTAATTAGATAAGTGTAAACAGAAAAAATGTGTCAATTGTAAGTGTAATTAAATAAATAAAATGCTTCGAGTTTTGAAAAAATAGTCATTGGAATGTTTTAGCTCCCCTTTTTGACTTAATCGTGTCTAAAGAGTCTAAAAATTAGTAATTAAGTTTACTTACCAAATGAAATAATAAGATCAATCTATATTACAGATGCTAGTCTATTTGTGTGTGACATATTGTTTTCTCAAAGCCGGAACAATAACAAGTGTCACGCAAAAGCTTCTACGCTCAATCCTAATCGCAGCGTGAAAGACCAACAAAAAAAACCGGAGAACTATTTTTTCCGGACAAGAATGATCGTCATAAAAACTCATTCCTAGAGTGTCAAAAAAGCTGTGCAGCGATGATGGATTGCCCCATTGAGAACGTGTCGATCCCCCAATTGGGTCATTTTCCTTTTTTTCCTAGCTTCTTCTGCAGATGGAAAAAACACTTGCAAGAGAAAAAATAACGTCGCAGCTGTTTTCCTTACGAAAAACATTATAAACAGTTATTGTTCGGATGTATACAAATGCTAAAACATATTGAAGTTAAATTAAATAATTGTGTACAGTTGTTGTTGCTTATGCCACCTGTCTGACGTAGTCAGATCGAGGCCCACGAAATTCATCATGGCCACGGGCTAGAGATACGGCTGTCGTTAGCCTAAGCTTTGAGCCCATGAAGGTGACAGTACGATTTTGCTCACGATAGATGGCGACACCATTCGGACCCACAGATTTAACGAGCACGTACTCCGTGTGTACTCGGTGAATATTTGGTGGCATCGGGCATCGAACCCAGGCCTTCCGGTCTGGTGGCCCGACGCTCTAATCACTAGGCTACCCACGTCTCCACGTATAGTTGTTATAATCGCATTTGAATTTTATTACGAATTTCTACTAATAAATCAGAAATATTTATTTGGTGCTTTGAAAGTAAGCACAGTGATTTGCCGTGAGCTGAACACATCTGAGAAGCCCGTGAGCATATTGGCAGGGGTCGGCAACCTAAGGCACGAGGGCCAAATGTGGCACGTGGCTCAATTTTCAGTGGCACTCTGCACTACTCTACACATTTCTTAATATTTGAGTAGATGTAAGTTGATAAATATTTGAGTAGATGTAAGTTGATAAATTTGTAATGGACACCTTATTTGATAAACTTTTTCGGAATTAAAGACACTTACGGAATTACGAAAAAATATAAAAGATCTCTACCGATAAATTTACAGCTATTTTGTAAATTTTTGAATGTCATTACTGAAGAGATTTCATAGTTTGAAGAGAGAAAATTGCTTGTACTCTCTGCTTTCCGCTTTTGGTTCTACATGTCTAAGTAAAAAAAAATTTCTCAAATTAAAAATATTTCAAGTCCTCAAAGAAATTCTTTAACAACTGAATGCTCGGAATCGGTTAACTTGAATGTCACAAATTTGCCCCTAAATTTTTCGATATGAAAGTAGAGCGATGTAAGCACAGGTTGTCACATTAAAATTTTTATCTTTTTATTTAACACTAATGAAGGGAAATACTTATATTTTATGTTGCCTATTTCTTATTTCATTAAATATGCTTAGAAATATACACTCTATAAACCAACTGTTTTTATGAATGTAAGTCAATTAAATTACAAAAATAGGCCAAATATCTGGGTTACATTCAGGACCAAGAGATATTGAGTAACAGACATATAGAGGCTCAAGTAGCCAAATGCAGAAAAAAAGACTTAACATTCTCAAATATATTTCCGGGCGTGATTGGGGCGCAGAAGCCAATACCCTGAGAACAACCTACATCTCACTAATCAAGCCAATTTCGGAATATGGCTTTCCAGTTTATTTTTGTGTTTCTGAAGCTAACTTAAATAAGCTTGAACGAGAGCAACTGAGTGCCGCAAAAATAGTGACTGGCCTTCGTAATAGCTGCCCTAATAATATTGTTCTGTATGAGAGTGATTTACCGCCTCTTTCTATGAAAAGTTATAGCCTGGTAAAATATTACAATAAATTATCTAGCTACAATGCCCAGCACAGAACTTCTGCCTATCTCCATTCTTGGATCAATAACAGGCGATTAAAGTAACATAGCTCTTTTTCTTTGGCAGTTGATATGGGTCTGTCTTCTGGTAATGTTGAACCTCACTCCTTAAAGCCATTTTCCCATTTTAAGTTCGACTCTGATCGCATACATTTCCAGACTTAGCTAATGACCAGGGTGTGTAAAAGGTCTGATATACCAGAATTTACTAGACAGGTTGCTCTAGAGAAAATTGATAGCATCCCTCATACGGTATTAAAGATCTATACTGATGGCAGCATGGGCGACGGTGGTATTTCTGGAAGCGGCGTGCACATTGAGACACCTGATAGTACATTTGAAATCAAGATTAGGAATATTAACTGCTGTTCTGTTTTTAGATCTGAAATTATTGCAATTTATTGACACTGCTTCTGACCTTGTCTTCAGGGACATTTGGATTTTAACAAACAGCCGTACTTCTATACAGCACCTTTCTCATTGGACAACTGTTGGGGATAGGACAAGTCTAAATATTCTGGATGTTGTGGTTCGACTTTTTTCTACACTCTGTATACAGGGTGTCCCAAAACGACCGCATAAACTCTGCACAGCTAGATTCCTCGTTGGGAGTACATAAAAACTGCCCAAAGAAGCATTCCTGTATGATCCATAGTTTACGAGAAAAATACGAAAAACAAAGTATGACGTCACTTCCGGTGCAAGAAAAAACACTTTAATTGGACATATCAACAACAGTATTTGCATATCTTTCCAGACCATAATGTTTAAAACGTTCGTCGCACATGTCACGTCATGCATGCGCGCGCCGTGGAATGACGTTAAGCCGCCGTTGAACTGGTATAACTGAACTCGTATGGTGGCCATGTATTCCGTTCGTGACTACTGCGGCATGTACTTGCGATACGCCTTGCGAGTACTGCGACATGCCATCTCAAGGAACTGGTGTATCGAGACGTAGTAGCAACACAAATGGACTTAGTTGCTCGTCTGCATGCTGGTTGTACTTCGGTAGACCCCACGATGCTGCGACGTGTGATGACAGCCATTCCACGACATGCTCAAACCTGCCTCGACATGCACAAGGGACATTTTAAACATCTGCCTTAAATTGTGCACATACTGCTGTTGATATGTTCAATAAAGTGTGTGTTTTTTTACTGGTAGTGACGTCATACTTCGTTTTTCGTATTTTTCTCGTAAACTATGGATCGTACAGGAAGGCTTCTTTGGGCAGTTTTTATGTACTCCCAATAAGGAATTTAGCTGTGCAGAATTGCTGTGCTCGTTTTGGGACACCCTGTATACTTTCAATGGGTCCCCTCCCATATTGGATTGAATTGTAACGAGAAAGCCGATAGTTTGGACAAGTCTGCTACTGCTGACACTTTGCTGAGTAATACTTGTCTAACTTTGCTGAACTCTCCTCTATTAAAAGGTTAGAATTGAATGCATTTTTGAGAATACCTCCTGCTCACCCTTGGTATTTTGGAGGGGAAAACTTCGTTAGTGTCACCAATTTAATATTCCTAGGTATCAGCAGACGGCTCTGTCACGCTTTTTTAGTGGCCACATCAAGTCTCTGACTTTTCAACAGGGCCGAAAAGTCTTCCCAGAATGTCCTAGGTACGAGGCTGATCAGGCCTCTCCCAGTCATATTCTGAATAGTTTGAATTTTTCATATGACGAGGTTGTAGGAAATCCTATCTTATTTCTGAATTTTTTGGAGATTTTTGGTTTTATGGAGATGGTGTAGCTGAGCTACACCATATGGGATAAGAAACAACAACAACAGAAATATACACTGAAGTTCCACTGATTTAGGAATACCTACCTAGTAACGAGTTTAGCTTCATCTGGCTTTGATAACAGCTGCCACACAACGAGGCATAGATTCAACCAGTTTTTGGATACGTTCCACGGGAATGACTTACCAAATATTGGCTAAAGCTGTCCATAATTCAGTAAGGTTCGATAGTGCTGTGTGATGGCCTTTCACGCCTTGTTCCAAAGCATTCCAAAGATGCTCAATAGTATTTAATTCTGAACTTCTATGTGGCTAATTTATGACTGAAAAGTCAGAGGAATGCTCAGCCAGCCAGCTAGTAGCCAACCGGGACTTGAAAGAAGTACAGTTGTCTTGCTAGAAAACTCCATTACCGTGCGCATAACAGAACAGCATAAACGGATGGAGGTAATCACCCAGTAACTCTACGCACCGAATTGCATTGAGGGAGGTTGGTACACGCACCAAAGATCCCAAACAGTGCCACGAGTAAACACCCCAGACCATAATTGAGCCACGATGCCCTTGTACAGTTTCAACCTGGCATGCAGGATCCATGGCTTCACGGGCCTGATACCATATTATCAGCCTACCGTTGGCGTTAAGTAGTCGGAATCGAGACTCATCACTCCCTGCTACTCGTTTCCAGTCCTCTACACTCCAGTCTCTGTACTCTCTTACCCATGCAAGACGTGCAGACCGATGACGAGCATTGAGCAATGATACTCTTGTAGGTCGATGGCTCCCGAAACCCATACGGTAAAACGAGCTTTGTATAGTCCATTTACTGACTGTACGACTGGCACCGTCATTTAACTGGGTGGTAATTGAGCTAATATTTGGCTTCGCTGGCTACGTACACTACGACTGAGCCGTCTCTCACCACGCACTGTCAAGGCTAATTGTCCTTTGCAATTTGCCCGATTGCTAGTTTTTTGTCCACCATCCATGTATTCTTGGTATAATCTTGACACTGTCGACCTTGAAATCCCTAGCTGTCTGACGATTTCGGAAATTGATCGGCCCATGCGTCGCGCACCTACGATTTGTCCATGATCGAAGGCGTCTAAATCAAGCAGTTTACCCATACTGGCAACCCCAACAACTACAGTACGCGCTATATATGCAGTTATCACAGTATGCTCTATATATGCAGTTACCACAGTATGCGCTATATATGCAGTTACCACAGCGCCCTCACTTGCGCATAAATGATGCGCAACGCTACACAATTTGCATAGCCTTGCTATTTCTAATTCAATGGCTCTTCAGTGTATAATGTATATAATACACGTACAATTTCAACTTTTTTTATTCTTGTTGAAGAAAGAGAATTCTGTTTATTTTTATCTTAAGAAATATCTTTAAATGATGCAAAATTAATATATAATAAAACTCGAAATCTGTATTATTGACCTGTATTCTCTAACTCTGCATGCATTATCGCTGAAATCAAACTGTTTCAAAAATATACTCCTGTGGGGCACTCTGAATCATAGTAGTAGATTGGTTTGGCACTGCACAACTAAAAGGTTGCCGATCCCTGATATAGACCAATATGTACCAAAAGTCTGTTCACGGTTTATTTTGAAGCATCGTACATGTGGCTACAGATAGCTGACGAGGCAGGTTGGAGGCTCTACTCCGTCTGCTTCTTTTTGGAGTTACTACCAAACATTAGTCTTCGTTTGGCGTTGTACCTCGGGGGCGATCTGTATTGTAACGTCTACTGACATTTTCGTCATCTTGGAATCGTTGTCAAAGCCTGGAGATGATACTTTAGGTAATTCCAAGTTCTCGTCTGATATTTCCATCTGAGTACGCTATATTCCCAGCTGCTGATTAATTTAGAACGTAAAAAAAACATCTGCATGCTTCCTCTGTGTCATAACTATTCGGTTATGTCACTGAGTGACTTACAAAACGTTTGTGAACAGTTTTACTTGCCACCATTCCTTATATTCCTTCCCACCATTCCTCCCCTCTTTTCACTCTCGTCATTGGGACGTACTATCTGTGTCATCTTGTGACTACCTGCAATTTTCATATTATTAATAAAGAATGTGTAATAATTCTACAAATGAAATTTTTAGTCTAGAGTTCGATTTCCATGTGATTCTGAATTATCCTTAATTTATGGACTGGAGTGTATACATCAACTGGCAACAGTGGCAAGACTGCTTTATTATGTCAAGTCCATCGTCTGTTTTCTAGGCCTTGGTCTAGCATTAGTATTACTAGTCGAAAGGGGGCACTTGGTCTAGTCTGTTTGTGCCCAGATTGGTAGATTATAAGACGCACACATTTATTTTTTGCAGTTGTTGTTTATATGAGTATTTGACAACATGTACCATACATACTGCCCTCTTAAATAATTGCAGGAAGAAGCCTTTTTTGCATTGGAGCCCTGAACCTAAAGAAATCTTAAGACATCGCTGACCCCTAATCAGAAAAAGTAACGAACCATTGCCTTAGACAAAAAAATTATAACCTAATTAGCACTCATAGCAACAAAGAAATCTCATAATAAGGACTTGAGATTTAGTACACTTTTGATTCATGGACATGTTTATTTTCTCTTGTTTTATAATACCGGGTGAGCCAAAGGTTCGTTTAAACTTTAATAAATCATAAAAAAGGATGAAATGACAATAAAAAGGTATGGCTGGCAAATAAGGGTTCACAAGGAGGTCGGATTTTTTTAGCAGTGAAAACATTGTTAGTTAAAAATGTCATCGGTAGAGGGCAATGGCATAGTTCATTCGACAAATGATGCTCTCATAGTGATGTCTCCGTTTTTTAACTCCTGCAACTGCGGTAGTGATAGAGATACAATATTTCATGTAGGACAAGTCTAATAGATGTGAGTAAGACACATCCAATATTATTCCACCTTTGTAAGTACTGCTGCTCTTTGTGAACGAATTTACCGGTATCTCATTCATAGCGATTTCCACCTCAGTAATTCTTCCCTCTACTAACAGGAATCTTTCTCTTCGGCATTTCCTCTAAATAGCCAATTTCTTCAAACCGTTTGATAAACTTCATTATTCCAGTGTACACAATATGTGAGACTATTCTTCATTTTCATTCTTTTCGCCGAACGAAAATTTCACAATGCAACTCTATGTTGCTGATTCTTCATTCAAATGGAACAATTTCTCCAACAACGCTCGGTCGGGTACGATAAAATTCTGAAAGCGAATGAGAAAACTTCGAATTTCACTATCTCTTATTGCAAGGCTAATTTGCATAATTCTGTTGAATGTTTCAAGTGTCAGGGCTCTCTACCGATGACCTATTTTAACTAAAAATATTTTTGCTGCTTAAAAAACTCCTACTTCCTTGTGAGCCCGTTTTTGCAAACTGCACTATATCGTCATTTCTACCTTTTTTATGAATTTTTAAAAGCTAAACAAAATTTTGCCTTACCCGGCACTAGTATGGTTTTGGAATTCCTGTTTTTATTTATTTTTACATTATAAACAAGCAACATAAAAAAAATTAAATCAACTCCTACTTAAATGGATGAATAGAAAATATTTTATTAACGATTGAAAATTTGAGAAAGATATATATACATATATATATATAGGGAGAGAGTGAACTAATAGTGGGAATTGAAAAAGAGCATGATTTGTCTGCATTGTTAAAACAATGTGCACCCGGTTTGGGTTGAAAAACCGGTTTTCGACGACAACTTTTATCATGGTTTAAACAGTTGCATTGTTACAACAATGGAAACGAATCTAAGTTGGCGTCGAAAACCGGTAATTAATTTAATTAATTAACTGGTAATTATTGAATTAATATTTGAAAAATTGTATTAACATCAAGTGTCCACTACAAGTTTAAAAAAAATTATTTGAAGTTGTGATTGGATGAGAGAGGATACAAAGTATTTTATATTAACGATTGAAAATTTGTGTGTGTGTGAATAAACTATATAAATATAGAGAGAGAGTGAGCTAATAGAGAGAGTAGGAATTGAAAAAATACAGTTTGAACTTTATTTATAATAATTTTATTTCACATTTGTATTTTTAATTGCAGGGGATCGAACTCTTGCATTACAATAAAACTCAAAAATAAATAATATATACTCTCGGTCCCATGTATAAAGTAGACTCTCAAAATAATTGACTGAGACGTCACAGCTAAAACACAGGATAAAGGAGAACAATATGAGGAAAAGATTATTTATTAAGAAAAGAACGTTAAAAGCACCATTTCCTTTCCAACTCTCCTTCCATTAGAGAACTGGATGAATGCCGCATTCAATCAATGTCAGCAGGAGGATCACGAAGTTGTCTGAGGAAACTTTTTCGGAAACAATGGACATTGCCCCTTTTCTTCCTCTCCTCCGGGGAAAATTGTGTTTTCTTTCAACTAATCTGGATAAAATGACATTTCTAAATGCTTATCCAGGCTGTTATTTTGAATTAAAAGGTGACCAAGTTCCAGTGTTATATACAATTTTTCCAATCACTAAAAATGTTTGATTATTTATAAAAAGCTTAGTAATTTATCATAATTTATGAAAAAATTAAATGTAAAGATAATCAAAACTTTTTTTGCTATTCCGTTAGCGGGGCTCCAGACAAAAGTAAATGCATGGGCAATAAAGAAGACTGTCAACACTTTTGATGTTTTCCGTTTTATTTATTTCGTAGCATTTTTGTGAATAAACTGACTAGCGTGTTAGGTGGCATAATTTGATAATTCCTGTTTTAAACTTCTCCACATTTTCTTACTTTTTTCAAGTGGTTATTTAAAATCTCTTTTCAATAACTGCAAGCAGATATTTAAGAGGTAATGAGTAACGGACTTAAAAATAATATTCTCTTTAATCTTTGATATTAAAGAAATTCCTCCCTTTCTCCCCTTGTTCCGATTAGATGCGGCAGCCGGTTGAAAGACGGGCTTGGTTGTCAGAGATGTGAAGTCATTAACTAAATCAACTGGATGATGGTTTCCCACTCACCCTTCCACCAGCGTTGTTGCGCTGCACTCATTGTGGACTGCTTTATATTCTTATGTAACACTTCAGCAAATAATTCTTATTTTTTTCTACTTATTATGATGAGTGGATGATAGAGATTTCTCTAAGGTTCCACGTAATGTATAACCGTTACCGTTTAATTTGATAATTACCAAATGAAAAAATTGCTGCAGTCAAATTATTTCAAGATAAAGGAATCGCTTGTAAAGATATACCGGATGTCAGAAAAGTAGACTCTTCCAGATATTTATTACAAAGAAACAAATAAAGATATTCACTCAGTGGTGTAAGTGAGTGAGTGAGTGAATATTTACGTCGCACTGTTCAGCTACACGAGGGTTTTCGGTGACGGTCCGTGTAATTTTGAACCATGGTCAAGTGACGTGGACGACACCTGAGCTGGCACCCCCTCTCCTAACTACCACACCACACCAACGGGAGGACGTTTGAGCTCTCGACAGATTTAACGTGCATCGCTCCCCTACACGGCGGGTTTTCAGTGGTACTGGGATCGAACTCATGACACGCTAGCCATGATCCGATGCCTAGACCACTTGGCTACCGCGGCCACCTCAGTGGTGTAACGGAGATATTAGGGATGCAAAATTATCCTTTGAAAAATCAGGTTTTGGGCCCCAAGCCATATCTTACAAAAAGAACGTTCTTGACATTAGTCAGGCCCTGGGCTCCCTAGAATCCTGCTCCCCCGCGATGCAGGGGTTGCGGGGGTGTACGTTATGCCATTGTGTTCACTTAGTGTGTTTTTTTCTTTTTGTTACATAAAAAGAACGTTAAAGCTTTCTTACAATACTTTATTGCACGATTTCATAGGCAAGCTAGTAGATGCGTGCAACACATCGTATCTACATGAGATTTCTAACCACGTTCTACGATGCATTGCAAGATCAACAACCTGATTGGCCACTGTAATTCAACTTTTTCATTTAATCAGTGTCTGTAATTGAAGATTGGTTAACAATGATTATCACGTATCTCTACACGAAGTCCAAAACTGCTGTGTCTAGAGAACTGGGTGGCCACACATTATCGGACTTATTTCCATCCATCGCCCGGCGAACATTTTCCCTCTTCCAAACTCTAGTGTTGTGTTCCCCCATTTACGCTGTACATGTGTTGCAGATTTAAGTTTAATAAACCATGGTTCAACTTGCGTTTGTTCTTGTGGGGAAGCCATTTTGAAACGAGAATGGTGAAAAACAAAGATGTTGTGCTATCTAGTTTGTGACGGATCTATACGCGGCTCTAACTAACTCCTTGGAGATTCTTTAAGGAAATTAATTATTTCAACCAACTTTCACCGAAGGTAAGAAAACGTGATTACGCAAATTAAGTTTAGTATATAAATTCTGTTTTCACGAATTTTGAGAGTTAGTGAAGTGAGAATCTAAGATTATTAAAGTGAGAATTGAAGATTACCAAAGTGAGGATCGCTCGGATGTGAGGTGATCAAGCCAACCTTTAGTGTCCAAGGCCTCATCTACAGGATTTTTGAATTACAAGAGTTCAGATATTGTGCTCATTATTTAAATAGAAGTTAGAGAGTAAATTGTTAGTGCGCGTCCGAGTTAAAAACGAGCTTGTATTGGTTATCGTAGAAATTAGTTGAATGTTCGTAATTATTATCCCCATGTTAACTGGCCTCACCTTCACGCTCTAGTTGTTGATCAAAACTATCTTAATTTGATTATTATTGTGTCTGTGTTGAATATTGTGACAAATAAACGATTTTAGTGAATCATGTCGTCTGATCAATTAGTTCCTCCCACACATCTAGCCGGGTCCGAGAGTAGACAAGGGGGTTAGAGGGAAGTAGAAATAGTCCCTCATTACAAGTTTACATTTCATTAAACAGAAACTTTAATCTTTTCTTTATGGAACATAAAAACCCGAAAGCAAAGACCTATGTTTGTTTATTTTTAATAATTTTTTGAAAGTGTAGTCATATTTTTCGCACACCCTGTATTTTATTCTCCAAAAACCCACTGAATTTGAGTTTGGTTCAGACACAACACTTGTATGACGTTGCCATGTACTTTAAACCAAGAGGATCGAAAATAAAAGTATAGTTAAACGATTCACTTTTTATTTTTCCAATGACAGTTTCTCTCTAATGTGGTGGTTCAGAGAAAATAGAGATAGAATTGATGAGTTTCTAGTAATCCTGTGAAACAAGATAATCCCATCCTATGAGAGTTGATAGTTACCCAAAAGGAGCAATATGTCAAAAACCCCAAACATTTTTAACAATGTCAAATACAAAATTATGCTTTAAAATAAAATTATCACATTTTAGAGAATTGTAAAGAAAAATTTAACGTTATGAAATAGGTATATATATATAAAGGTAAGAATTTAAATTCCTCCTTAATTTTATTATTCAAATTCCCAGTTCGTCTTAAATACACACTTATTATTTATTTATTTACTTTACAGACAAATTATTTACTACCTGACTTGACACTAAGAAAGTTCTAGATAGGTGCAGTAGGATTGATCATAGTCCTCTTACCCAAAAGTACATGCCTTTTCAAACAAAATAAAATTACTGTTCTTTAGTGCAGCACGATGTTGGGTCATTACTCTAATATCAGCACACGGTTTAATATCAAACAACTGGCATTTACACCATTCGATAGCTGGGTAACTTGGAATCAGCAGCTATCAATGGGCTCAGCAACAGGTCGGCATCACGCATTTATCCTAAGACCCCAATCCAAAGCCTGAAGATACCCTATTATAAAACAAGTTTTCAACTTTTTCCTTTGTCCCTTTTAGGCTAATATCTAAAAACCTTTATCATCACACATAAATGAATTCGTTATGTGAAATTACACGCTGTTTTAGCCGTTGCATACGGGACCGTATGAGTTAAACTTAATTTTGCTCTATGTTTTACTCTTGCTTGGCCTCAAAATATTCTAAACCAGTGCTTCTCAAACTTTCAATACTGGCGACCCAATTTTCCATCATAATTTTTATCCCTTATACAATAATAATGCATTAAAGGCAATAATAATGCACTTTGACCTTCTGCAAGTTACAATACGATCTTAATTATAAAGTATACAAATGTATATAATATATGTATATGTTATAATATATGTATATTATAATATATGTATATTATAATATATGTATATGTTACTTTGATATATATTTTAAGAAAATTACTTTTAAGGAATAGGATATTATTATGTGTTTCTGTTTCTCTTATTTTTAATTTGGAACAGATTGCAAAATGATATTAAATTAAAGATTTATTTCACTCATCACCCTTTCTAAAAATTACAAATCTCATTAGAAAAATAATCTAGTCAGCGATATTTATGTGACCATGCTGGCCTTTTAGGTGGCCTGGTAATAACACACATTATAAGAAATTCATTTATTTATTTATGAAAATTTGGTGGGAAATTCAGTAAAAATCAAATATATCAATTTTGCCTTTTTGCTGTCAATGTCGCATGGGTGCGAATTGAAATTTTCTGACTTGTGATAATAGACAACAGTGGAGTAGCGACCATTTTATGGAGTGGAACTAATTTTAAGTATCTTTAATATAATTTAGGTACAGAAAAATATTCAGAAAATCTATAATTTCAAGACGATTGGAGTTATGGACTATTTTAGTGAAAACAAGCATGGTTCAGTAATTGTTTGATTTGTCATGAAATGTATTTAAAAATACCAATAAACAAGATCGTTCAATGGCCTTTTCCTCAAAGATCTCTTTCAAGACATGATAAATAGGCTTTCTTGAATAATCTTTACAACAGCAAAAATGTTGTCTGTTGTAATGTCTCAACGATAACAAAGGCACCCTGAAATTTATTTATATCATTGGTCATCATATAAAACCATTTACTGATGCAGAAATTGTGAAAGAATAGTCTTAAAATAGCTGTTTAGAAAATTCAGTGACAAAATAAAATAATTTTAAAAAGCAATATTATAATATTTTGATCCAATTTCCACATTTGAATTTTTATGTTATCTTGCTCGCAAAGCATTCCCTCCCCTTCGTAATTCTCATGCTGCGGTCCACATCATATGCATCATATGTATGCGGTCCGGCAGAAAAACGGCTGAAGTACCCTGGTCTAGTCTGTTGCTCTTTATAATATCCTTTATCTAGGCATTCACCGCGTTTGTGAGTCTGGACGTCTATCGGACGTCACCGTAAAACAATAAAATGCTGTACCTCGTACAATTCCAGTCGAGTCGATACTCTTCTATAGCTACAGATCTACTTGATATTGTTTATAATTTCAAGTGAGCGTTGTTATAATTCCTGGTATTAGGTATTTTGGCAGTAGATTAAATCATAGATGCTTTTATTTCGTAAGCAGACATTCGATGATAATGTATCAACAAGTACACAGACGAGCATGGTTCCGAAATTAAATCAAGGAAATATTCTGAGAATACTTAAATTTTAGATTTGTCATTACTGAGTAAATGGAGAACAAAAGCCCTGTATGTTACGTGTGAAAACTTAAAATCAGAACATGTAAATTGTTTTAAAACCATTGAAATCATTTAACCATGCTGGCAAAGAATTTTAAAAAGTATTTTCTGCTGAGGACAACTGATAGCTAGTTACGAGTGGGTTAGGGATCCATTTGAAGGATACTCAACTGCCGGAGAAAATCTTCATAGATTTTACATCCAGTGGCAGAAATTAAAGTCATTTTGTAATAAAATCTTTAATTTTGGGCAGAGGTGGATGAAGGAATTTTCTACAGTGAAAACCAAAGCATTTCGTACTATATTACCCCATTTCAACATCCTATCTTTTCTGCAGTGGCTTTGAAAACAAAGTATAGATCAGCTAAATGTAGGAAATAACTCTAAGTGTCAGTTTCTAATATTAAGCCTTCTTTTACTTGAAAATTTTGCTTTGCAAAACATAGAAGTCACTAATAATTAAACTTGCTCTTAATTTAGTATTAAATAATTAGTTAAAATACTGTTTATTATTGATGCATTAAAGTATACTGGTTTGAAGTACCCACTCTTTCACGAGTTCATTTTTAAAAATAAAACATTACTCATGATAAATGTATTGCAAGAAGAGACCATGAGTGCACGACAATGTATACAAAAGTAAATGATTTTTAAATGAATTTTCATGTGTAAACAGTTTTAAATAGTGAAATTTCCAAGCCTCACAGAATTAGCATTTACAAATTAATAAATAATGAAAAGAATAAAATTTCGATGAGAATAATTGTGTTATTTTATTTAAAGCGAAGACTTCATAATATCTTAATCGGAAGAAACGGGTACGCACTCGATACTAATGTTAATGGTCGTGTGGGTGTCACTATCCTTTTTAATTATTTTTGTACTAGATAAAATCATGAATTTCATTAAATAATTTAATTAAGAAAAAGTATACTTACCTACTTTAAAGGACTTTTAAATTTTTCTTTGATAATTTGAGAAAAAAATCTAATAAAACTGAAATGTGCATGACTTAATACGGGAAGCAAATCTGAAGCACGGAAATGTTGGTTGCAGGCAAAGTGTAACATTTTGTTCAGTTATTGTAGTGATGATCGACAAATAGCACTTTAAACTTTTCCTTGCTTGTGTCTTTTTGACAGGACGCAGTGTGCCGTGGTATATTTATAGTTTCATATTTAAGTTGATGAAGTTCTTTAAAAAGCATTGGAAAATTTTCCTTTCGTTTCATGTTCATCGCTTTTCTCAAATTAACTTTCGCTATCATCAGTAATATGCATTATGGTTTCAACATTCGCTGTCATCAGTAATATGCATCATGGTATGCATTTCAACAGGTTTTTGCTTTGCTTGATCTGGGATGAAAATGAATTAAAGCCTTCCTTTTTTTTCTTACGGCTAATGTACAGTATTTCCAATAATAATGGCAGTGATGATTTTTATCTTCCTAAAAAAAAATTTTATTTTGAATCTGGGTTATGTTTTTTTCCTCAGAAAGAGTCGTATTTTAGCACAAAGAAACGTAATAAAAATCTACTCGTTGGATTACAATTCAAACCAAAATGCTTTTTATTGCTTCTGGGATCAAAGATTGAAACATTTTCGACGTAATCGCCAGATGATATATAAATTATATGTGTGTATTTTTATTATGTCAGAAGTATTTTGTTTCTTTTAATTCCAGTTATTTTTAAAATCTTTCATTCGATATGTTTGTGCCCCCTTGTAAGTTATCATCCCCAGAGCACCTGATTTGAAACGCTATTTCTAGAGCATCTTGGGGAAATTTGAGAATATGTTTTGTTTTTCTCAAAAATCGCACCTTAAATAGCTAATGGGTACTGTTTTATGCGAATGACGAGTATACTCGTCAATACACAAAACCTTTAACTTCTCCTTGACGTGTATACTCGTCATTCACAGTTAACTAGTTCAGAAAATTGAAACTTTCTGAAGTCCTATCAAGTCAATAAACACATTATTAGTTATTATTTGTCATTCCACTGAATCTCTAGCAGCTTATTCACACAAATGAATTACTTTCGCATAATTCGTTCCCTTCAATGTAATTCAAACTGCAATGATAAATATTTGTCAAAGTTTCAATTGCATCAGCATTCGGGAAAGATTGAATTCAGTGCACTTGCTTAAGATTGGTTCTTCTTGCTAAATGTCTATACAGACAAATGAGAAAGAAGCAGATTCCCTAAAATAAGGAATTATTTGTAAAATTCAAATACTAATAGAAATAAAGTAAAATTTACACAGAACAAAATATAGGAGTCATTTCTAAGCCACCATGGCTCAATCCTAATCGTTGTGTCAATGATTGCTTAAAACCGGAAGAGTTTTCTTTCAGACAAGAATGTTCTTCATAAAAACTCATTTCTAAAAGTGTCATAAAAGCTGTTTCCCTTGATGGATTGCACAGTCGGGAACGAATTCTCGAATAGGACGATTTTCCCTTTTTTACTTTTCCTTGGACAGGTGAAAAATACAACTGTGATTCCCCCTTATGGAAACATTAGATTTAGTCGTCATTTGGCTGCAATTATAAGAAAATGAGAACATATTTGTGTCCAATTTAATAAATGTGTATATTGTCACACAATATTATCACTTCAGTCTAAACTACTATATATGACCTCCTTTAGAGATACCAGTTTGTTTTTTCTGTCAAACTTGGCATTTTGATACATTTACACAAAATCAAATAACGCTTTAAATTTTTTTAAAAAAAGGATGCTGTTTCCAAATTGATCACATGAGATTTTGTCTGTTCTATTGATCTCGGTACTTCTTAGGCAGGTTGAGACAGATTCTATCGTTGTGTCATTTTGCTGTTATCATTTCTAAACTTGATTTGTAAGTGAAAAGGTCACCGAATACAGCCTTCCTGGGAAAGAGTCCTTTAACTGACTGGGGATTTTATTGAGAGATATTTAAAGAAAGCTGTAATTCTAGACTTTATAGTAAATGATGCACATTCCCTGATATATTGAGCGTCATTTGGAATGTTTCCCGAGACATCATTAACCATTGACACAGTGAGTTTATTTGGCACTACTAGGCTATAACTTTTTATGTTACTAATTGTGATTTTTGAGTGACTCAATTAAACTTTCTATGGAAGGTATATCCACCTATCTGTGCTGAACTGTGCTGCCATCTTTTGACTGATTTTCCAATCATTACTTCGGCAGAATCTGAGCTACCTCGAAGTCGGAGATTGACTTGATCTACTATTTTTCGAATATGGAGATTTGCCCTTCATTGTGCCTAAGACTGTTATGGATTTCATTGAATTTAATTTAAATTTCAACAAATGTAATTGACAGTAGCTAATATATTATTTTACTTAACGCCATTTAAGAAAAATAGAATTCTGACCTTGTAATAGTTGCAATTTCGATAATATCATTTGTGTCAAAATTAAAACATTCATAATTTTAAGAAATTGTTTGGCTTTGTAAGAAGAAAATTTATATTTTAGTAAACTAAATCAATTGGTGATACATCGGGAGAACAAGCAGGCCAAGGAAGCAATTCAATCTAATGAATAAAGAACTCTTGAACATTGCGTGCCATTTGTGGTCGCACATTTTCCTATTGGAATATGGCTGATGGCAAGCGCTGAATGTATGGGAGGACCACGGGCTCCAACACCTCAAAGATGTAGCGCTGGCTGTTCAGTGTTAATCAATGTCATGCGCACAGTTCACCTATCATCATGCACAATGGTGCAACGAGGTGGGTGCGATCCGCCCCGTTGGTCATCGTTTTCTCATGAATCCAGTTATGAGACATCCGCATCATAGTTGCGTGGTTTCGTCCGATACTTTGACCGATTTCTCTGAAGGATAATCTGCAATCCCTACCTCCACGGTCGGATACTATTCTTCCGCGGTCAGATTCAGAGCAGTCAAGCCGCTCGTCTTTCATGAGGCATAAGTAAGCAACACGCAAAAGAAAAATGCGAGAAAACAATTGCAGCATTTCATTCATCTGTAATCTCTTATATAGTGCTTGCGGGTAGCGCTACGGTCGCCCGTGATGTGTGTCTGCGCTATAATGCTAATGATTTGCATATTTCATCGCCACCAACGCATGATATAAATTTCATATGGTTTGCATGCTTCCTGCAGAGGGATGCATTTTGCGTGATCAGCAGTGTAGCATATAAATAGTCAGTGAAATATAGAACAATTGTTATGTGGACAATATTGTCATTCTTATACATCCTAAATTGGTCATTGTTAGGGGATAATTGAAACCTGGTAACAGGTGAGTGATTATCTTCTACGCTAGTTCAGGTTTAAAACCCGGACTGGGCAAGGTCGACTCAGCCTTTCATCTCTTCAGTTGGTCGATAAATTAGAACCAAGCTTGCTTGGGAACTGAACACTGTGGGTTTTGCTTCAGACTGACCTTGACCGAAAGATTTGCACTAGCACCCCAGTGCCTAAATTAAAGTAAATTGAGATAGGCACCGTGGGCCTTGGTCCTCATGGGCTGTCACGCTGCTGAGTACAGTTCAGTTCAGTTAGAGGATATTAGAAGATTTCTCGTTGGCGCGAGTTTCAAAGGCTGTGTCTCGTTTGAGATAAGTAACCGCGATGAATTGATTTGTCACATATCATGCCAAGCTCTGTCTCAAATTAATAAAAGTGAATTATTTTGAATATCACTGTTTCCTTTCGAGTATTATTTAAAGGCTTTTCATAAAAGAGAAATGTGTTCAGTCCTTCCCCAACCAAAATTTCAACAATCAGCGAGATCTTCATCTCAATCAACTAGAGGAGGCTACAAATATAGTTAACTCATCAATTTCTTCTGTTTTAGCAAACCTGAAAAATCCTTAGTATAAAATAGCATTCTAATCATTTTAATTAAAATTGTTTATTTATTTATTGCCTTTATTTGTGCATTTTACATTATCAGGGGAACTCCAGAAATTCTTCAAAAATAAGTGACCCTCATTTCACTTTCAGTTTTGTGTGGGAAAATTAAATTTTCTTTCCCTAATTGCGTTCCCCTGAGTAAAAGAAAAAAAGTTTACTAAGATATTACATGAAATATATTAAGTAAAAGAAAAGAAAAGCATCGGGGGAAAAAGACTTATTTTGGTGGAAGAACGTTGAAAACTTATTTTATGTGTCCTCTCTCCCTCCGAGAATCGGATGAGTGTCGTATTCAGTCAATGTCAACCCAGGGATCACAGAGCTGTCGTCCGAGAAAACTTCTTCCGGAAACACAATAGATATTCCCCCTTTGCTCTCTCCTACAGGAAAAACTGTACGGTACTTTCTCTTTAATCCATGGGCAGCTGAGGACATAAACTTTGACATTTCTTGTCATTTATCTAAAAGCTCTGTTTAGCTGAAAGGATTCTCAGAAAACCATAAATGTCTTTGATTATTCATTTTGAGAAACAGCTCCACGGCATTTTATATCTTTTGTTGCAATGAAATTTATCCGAAAAAAAAATAGAATACACGATCTTTCTTCCAATACCGATATCGATATTTTAATCATATGCTTTTTCTTAATGTATTTGAACTCTCGTTTATAATTATTATTATTATTATTTAAATGAATTTTAAAATCTACTCAAATGCGGCATTCATATTTGCATTAATGTCAAAATATAAGCTCCATGAATTTTCAGGAGATGACTGTAAAAATTCATTCATTGGAAAAATTATTTCTAGTCTTGACTAATGCATTCTACCTGAGCTCAATAACAAGTGTCACAACTTTATGGTCTGTAACTTTTCTTGAAACAAGTTGCGGGTACTATGAATTACTTGTGTCTCGACCGTGTAGATATTTTCGTGTACTAATAAGCAAGATATGGAAACACTGAATTTATTTCACTGTTATATAAAATGAGCAATCGCAAGTATTCGTTAGAAGCATGATATTGGCATGGTGTAAGAGTAATTAAATTATATGCATTGCTCATAACACCCTACTGTGCTTATCTATCTATCTATCTATATACATATATACTATATATATGACCTCCTTCCTCCAACATCGTTCAATCGATCACTATGAAAATTGGCATGAATATGTAAAAGGTTTGTGCTAGCCTCTTGTTGCAGCTCCCATGGGTGGTGCTACAACATATCAACTTCTACCTGTTCAATCAATCTACCAAGTTACCAACATGGTCACCAAAATGATCCCAGCTTGGCTCTATAATATTTCCTGTTTCCATTGAATCGCCCGTTTATAATGTAAGGAACGACGTTACGTGCAGATATTACAATTTAATATAAAATAAATACAACAGAAAGAAAAATGTATTACGTCAATTCTCATTATTTACACTATTTTAATTCACTACACAAAATTTGTAATGTATTTACTTTTGCTGACAGATCTGCTTAGGAAGGTGTTTTTAAAACTAGATCAACAGACCCTACAAGCAAAATTCAATAATATGATTTTTGGTTCAACTGAAATAAAAGCCTTTTTGTAATTTACCAATTGACATGCATAACTCATTAAAACGTTTTATTGAAGTGAAACTTATTTGCTCACGAGTAGATAAATTGCCCAGTTTGCATAACAGTGAAAAAGCGAATGATAGTGATTCCTCCTCCCAGAAACGTCGCCATGTTGAGGGATAGCGGCAGGAGGAAAGAAAGCAGGGGATCACCGTGACTTGCGTCATATTGAAAAGTTGGGGTATGGAGTGGGTGCATCTTGTTATTTGGACTAAAGGCGCTTGGGTGTGGAATGTAAGTGAGTGTGCTGCTCCTTAACAGAACTCGTGTGTATTTTCGTAGTTCTGTCGTGTTCCATTTTAACAGTCGTACACCAAAATATTACCATTATGTGGCTCTTCCCGTTAAAGGTGTCTAGGTATTGTGTATATGTACTAATGTTCGCCAGTATTGCTGGATAGTCTTGTAAATAAGCAGGGACTTCTGTGAGTGATGCATTAAATTTATATTATTATTTTATTTCCATTCAGATTAAATTAATTCTAGATCAAATGCTCGTTTCAAATGCAAAGAGGAAGAGTTTCGTGAAGGAAAAAGGAAAACTAGCAGGATGTGGTGAAAGTCTATATCACCAGAGTAGTTCTGTCGCAGCTTTATCTTATCCATAAGTTTTGAGTGCTGTACACATCAGAGACTGCTGCAATCATTGGATCCGATGATGATTAAAGCGGTATATAACTGGGTTTTAATGTCAATTTTGCTTCAGAAGCAAAGCCCCTCATTAATTCTTGAAACGGACACAATTTGACAATGAATACTGATTCTAGAGAAAAACGTATACAGAACCAGAAGATTAATGCAGTTTCTCATAGTTGACTACAATCGAGGATTTTTATATCACTTCAGTTACCTTACACCTATCGTGTCTCTTGGAAAATAATGATGCAGAAAATGAATAAAAATATTTTCGCAGATAAATTAAGTTCTAATTTCATTTGATTAAGTAAGTTCTCGAAAGTTTAATAGAATTAGATCTATTCGCATTTACATTAACGTCGCCAAAGTTCCCACTTCTATCGCGTAGCTTTCCGGTCTTTCTTCAATTTGTATTGTTTAATTTTTCAATTCCCCCGTTCGAAGAACGGGTATACCAGCTAGTTCAATATAACTTTTCAGCAAATAACTTGATAGGCAACAGATAAACTAGACAACCTAAATTAAAGAACCAAGATCAATCATTAGTAAATTGATTTATGTTCAATAAAGTTATATCATATAATTTCAATATTTATATTTTTCTTACAACGTCTTACGGAAACTCATATAAGTAAAACCATGATTATTATCCAGAGGTCCTTAAAGTAAATAAAATATATTGCCTTAAATATGATATATAAAGCAAAATTTTGAATAACAGTTACGGATTTTTAGCGAGTACTAGATTGCGGTAGTTTTATCTATCTTGGAAAACGATCTAGAGATGTTGAAAATATTAATATTTTTCAGCAATGCGTTATGTTGTTTTGATGAATTTTCCCAAATTCGTCTGGATAAATAAATTGGTTTGAAATCGAAAGTGTTCGACTTGTTACATTTTGCTTCTTCTTGTTGCTGAGAAAACTAATTTAATCAAGATAGAGAAAATATCATCAGATTTTAAATCAAATATTGAAATAATTTGAATTTAAATGATATATGAATATTTTAAAATAAAGTTTCAATAAATTTATAGAAAATAAAACGTAATACTTACTTCATATACTACTCCTCTTACCTCATTACAAATAACATTCTCTTATTGTTTTCCCCTAGATACATTTTAACACATAAAATTAGTTTAAAACGTTTTCATGGAGAGATTAATTCATAATGACGTTAAAGTTCTGACAGCACAAGCATTCTAAACATTAGTTCTGTGGCGTCTCGACCGTGTAGCGTTAACAGTAGCACAGCTAATTCTTTAAAAAAAACTTTATTTCTGAATTAAATATTCACTCACTAAAATTTAATATTATACTTTTAAACATACAGCAGTTCGCTGTGAAAAAGAAATTATCTTTCAAAGGTCATTCTTAGTCTGTAAACTGCTTTGCCGCTGCCCTACTTCATCATTAATACACCTGCAAAGTTTTATCAGCTTTCATTCGTTGGTCCTTGAGATCAAGATATCGAGAAAAATAGTCTTGAGGGTACTCGGCTTCACAAACACCAGAATAATAGAAAAATGTTTAGTCCTTCGAGACCAAGAAAGCGAGAAAAGGGTCATTCGGTCCAAACTTTTCAGCGGATCGAAACGCAATTCCGAGGCCAGCCTTTATTCAGGAGCAGGTCAGCTGCCCTCTCCACCTCATTGGTGAGCCACACATTTGCACACGGCTCCCTTGACTTCATTCGCACTCCACTGGTGCGGGCGAACAAATGACCGCTCCTCTGATCTCTCCTTGGCGCTCTGTCCTTGGAACTTTCTATACAAATTGGCTCCGTCAATAGGATAAAGGAACTCGACACAAAGATACTATATCTCGTATTTTAATTCCTATTAAGTGTTTGGACAAACAGGTGCCTGTAAGTCATGAAGAAGGGGTGCAACCAGAAAAGCACTCCTCAAGAAACATCTCGTTATGGCCCCTTCGTAAAGTGAACCACCAGTACTTTTTATGGAGACACAATGACCCATCTTGTCTATAGATCCTCCATACGTCAATCTTGACATGAATGAAATGGGGTAAGTTCTGCTAACGAGCCATCGTTACAGTCCACACTATTAACTCAGAAAAATTTTTGTTCTTAATGTCTTTTTCTTTTCAAATGGAGCTGCGGATTATTGGTAAAAACCTTTGCAGACCAAGAATATTCCCCTGGGAGCTGTATTACTTTTTAGTGTGGCACCATACAGGTGGATACTAATTGCCACAATGTTATTTTGACGCCCAGTTTCATCTCTACAGGAAACCACCTGAACTCTGAAGTGGTGAAATTGTACTATGAACTTAATTTATTTAATTTTGGGTGAGAACACCCAAACCAAATACACTCTCTGGATTTTAACATGCAGCATAATAATACAACATAAAAACTGTCGTTTTTTTTTTTGTTTTTGCAACATGAAAATTTGAAAATTTACTAAACCTGGGCCGGGGTCGAACCCACAAACTTGGGCTTTAAGATGATGCCTAACAAATTATCCATTCCATCCGGCATCTTGAAATTACTAAATTCCAAATTTTGATGTGTTAAAGCATCGGTACAAAATCGTCTTAGAAGTAATTCAAAAAGTTGAACGTTTCAGGTAAATATATAAACTGTAAACATATGGGATATCTGTTAAGATGAATCCAAAAATTTAGCTAATATTATGGAATGGAAAACTTAAAGTTCAAAATCAGGAAATGAAAATATTTTGGATAAATAGATCAGAAAAAAAATAATTAAAAGAATGAAAATTGTTTAGTTAAATTCCTTATTACTAACTATTAAACCTTATGTCTAATACAATAGTCTTAATTCTCAGTAACTACACTGTTTGACAATTGCTAAGAAACAATTACGTTTTTCGGAATAATTAAGAATAGACAATGATTGAAGAATGAAACTAAGTACATATTTAGTAGGGATGATGTGCCTTTATTATAGTACAAAATGGTATAGATATCGCTTCATCAAAGAAATAAAAACTTAAAATTAAAAAAGATGCCCCTTGACGGTTTCCAAATAACCATAAAAATTGATCTTCAGGTCAGAATGATGCAGACATGAGTACCTTAGTAAGACGTGTGTTGACCACGGACACTAATGCACCTTTTGCATCCGTTCTCCATGCTCTTCACTAAACTATCAAGGAGTCATTACTTACTCACTTACTCGGGAGAATCAAGCCCACTCAAAGGTTTTCGAGCTATGTACCGACCCTCTGAGATGTCACTTTATTAATGTGCTAAGCAAAATACACATACAAAATGGTCTCGAATGAGGGACCCTCTCCCCCAAAATTCTTAAGAATAGGGGGAATAATACATTCGAAATACTTTACAATTTTGTATAACAGTACAAATACAAAAAAACGAACACAGACGCTATCTAACTAATGAGACAGGAAAAACCTTGAAAAAGAAATAAGTGAGGCGGGGAAACCCCTCCTACAAGGAAATTCGAAATTAGGGAGGGGAGGAATGCTAGTTCAAGGAGTCCTTGAGGGATATTGTCCCACTCCTCTTTCAAGGTGGTTTTAAGCTCTTGCACTGTATGGGGAGCGATGGTTCTTTGTGTAACACGTCTACCAAGATCATCCCATACATATTCAATAGAATTTAGGTTGGAAGAGTAGGCAGGTCATTGCATATGGAGATTATTTTCACTTTGCAGTGTGTCCGATACCTCACACTTCTGCGTGGCCTCGTATTATCGTCCATAAGCAAAAATGTCTGGACCTACAGAACCCATAAAAATGCTAACATGACCCAGAATAATCAGAATCCTCTCTGCATTACCGTTGCGATGTAACGCTTCCTCGCTCAAAGATGTGAAGCGGTGTTCTGCCACTGTACATGGTGCCTGCTACATCATCACGTCTGGGCCGTACCGATCATGTTCACAAACAAACTTTTGCGTTTTCCATGCTCTCTCCACAGCAATTGGTGGTCAGAATAACTTGTCACACTGAAAAGAGATTCATTGGAGAACATCACTCTAGACCAATTCCGTCCAATATGTTCCTTACATCAGCGTAATCTCTCTCGAAGATGGCATGGTTAAAGTGGGATGCAACGAACAGGTTTCCGTGCATACAAATCAACTAGATTTAATCGCTGTGAGATGATTCTTGCTGAAACATGCATACCTGAAGCAGTTTCAAGGTTTGTGAAAGGCCAGAAGTGAAATTTCTATTCTTTTGGCCACGAGGGCTACATTAGTGGTTCTTTAAAGATGTGGTGTCCTTACCACGACCCCAGGCATGCTTCTGCACAAAACATTTCCACCTTCAGTGTCCTTCTTTAATTGCGAGATGACACTCTTTGATACACCCAATGCAGCAGCTATAATTCACTTTGATCTGTTTCCAATCGTCCAACTGCTCGTCTACGATCGTAGTCACTCAATTGATGCCTTGCTGACATTTTGCTCTTAATTATTACAAGAAACAAGCAGAAACTTCATAGAAAAATCTTTATAATATCAATCATTATTTTCGTCAAACATCAAACAGCATGAATTTTCGTATAAATCATGATCTTCTATGCACTTTCTTGTTTTCAGACAACGTCTCCAAGTCTACCACGCCCTCTAAACTTGAATTTACTTTTATTGGCCAGCTGTGTGTCTGAGACACAATTTTGCATAAATCACTTGTTCCTTAGAAAATGTCAAGCTGTTCTCAATAATACTATAATACGAATCGTTTTTAATGTTAAATTATAATACAAATAATATTAATGAAAATTTTATTGCCCAATTAATGAACCAAAATAAAGATCAGAACATAAAGGTCATTTATGTCCATGATTACCAACCCAGGTAAAATAATTTACAAGCAGGATATCCATTAAATATGACGAACAAAGACGTTTTGAAAAATTTTAATATAATTATCTTGTAACCCTTTTTATTTCTTTTAAAGAAGTTTCCCTCATCATTTAAGCAATTCTATTTTCTACTTGTACATTTTTTATGAATGATTGTAATTTTAAATATATATATATATATATATATAATAGAGAATTTGTTGTGTGTGTACTTTGAAAAATAGAATTTTTTATAATATAAATCAAGAAATTTAATAATTCATTCCATAAGTAAAGTTTAAAACATATTCTTTCCGTTTCTGTGTCTAACTTCTGTGTATTACTTTTTCCGGGAAAAATAAATTAAATCTAAAATATTAGATTAAAAGTAATCAAGAGAAAGAGATAAATTACATATATAAGATAATAAAATCAAAACAAGATTAAAAAAAGAAAGCTTCTTTCTTAAAGAAGAAAGGGAAATTTAATGTTGCTTATATTAGTTTGAATAAAAATAATTTCAGAAATAAATCATAAAATATATTGAGAAAAACTGATTTCAAAAATTTATTTCATATAAATAAATTGATATGAATTACTGAGAAAGCATGTAATATATTCATTAAAAAGAAAATAAATGCCATATATTTCAGAACTAGCCGAAAATTTTTGGAACATTTTTAAAACGAAAGTAAAGGTGTCAGGTTTTATACGGATCGCTGATTTTAGGGGAAAAATTTACTTATTTATTTGCATATTAATATATTTTCTTACTCATGCAGAAGCATCCTTTAACATTTGGGGTATTTTAAAAATTGGAATTTTATTTTAAAAAGAGCGGAAAAGTCACATAAATCCTTCAAGGTTCGAAGATCTGAATTTTGAATAGTTCTCAATTTACATTCACTCATTTGAATGTCGGAATGATATGTTGATCCTGCATTGAGTTATAATTGAATTGAAAGAATTGAAATTTGGATTGAGAATAATTAATTAGATCTAAAATTAATTATAAATATAAGAACATAACAGGAAGAAAAATAAATAAGACAAATCTAATGAAATACAAATACAAGAACCTAGCGAGTCAAAATGCAATTTGGACTTAGGACCAGATGGTTAAACTATATACAGGGACTCTAGCTCATCAAGAAGCAACAAAGAACTCGCTATTTATATGAGGCGGTGAATGCCGCGTGACTTTTTCTAACGGAGGCTATGATTGGAAGAAAACTACCACTCGATAGTTTCTGACGAAATATTATTTTTAAAAGTTGCAAGCTGTTAATTCCTGAAATTCGATTACGATTAATTTTCGATTATGCGGATGAGCTAGTCAAATATTTAAACACGGTTCCTGAAGGAATGGACCATCAATAATTAAAATTTTGTTAATTACATGTTCTAGTTCTTCGGAAGTCATATGAGCTTTTGTACTTCCGGTTTCCGCTTTGTTTATAAAATCCGTTTTCAGTGGAAATTGACCAGCCGATACTTTCTTCAAAATGTAACCGTATTTTTTTTGTCCGTCGCCTTTTGTAAATAGTCTGTGTTTTCTTGTTACTTACGTGAAATGTTCGTCTATAACGTATGCGATCTAATCTCGGTCCCGGTTAGAGGTGTGGGAGGAAGTGAAGGATGACTCGCCATAATATTTTTCAACTATTTATTCAACACACAAATTATCAACAGACACATCTCTAATATTCAAACAAGAAGAGATGTTCTAGAAGGCAATAGGAATAAACCACGAGAACGTAATTATGGAAGATCTATTATATTGATCCTCTTTTTATGGGATCAATCACTACTTAATATTTGAGTTCGATTTAGATATGTAACAACGTCAGCGTATCTTCAACTATCCAATGCCCGACTTACTCTATTAAATATATACTAATACCTGATCGGTAGCGCATCTCTCCTCGTGTCAGATTCTCTATATTTGAATCTCCATGTAACTCCGTCTATCCATCTAGCCAAAACAAATACTACATATAACCGACCTAATTCATCATATCACGGTTTCTCCTTCCAAAAGGGTTGGTTGTGACTGATAGACTAAAGAATTCCCAAGAGGATTAGTTGAAGGGCGCATATAGATCCGTCACATGTCTTCTGAAAATAAATGTGGATCAATAGTAATTAGTATATTCTCCATTATCTCAATACAAGATTACTACCTCCATTCTAGATTAAATGCTCACTAGTTAAATCCAATACATCACTCCACTTGGCGGATTATTGCGACATACAAGGGAGTTCGCTACTAGCGAACAAACTTACTCAGGTGATGTAGGGGTACAGAGGAGGAAAGCAGGGTTGCAAATGCTATAGTTGTGTGAAGAGCTATGATGAGAGAAGCGAGAACAGTAGATTGTATGGGACAGAAACATTTATTTAGCTGGTTATACAACAACAGGTATTCGAAATTACGACCGGAAATCGTATGGCAAGTCTGAGAGCGACGTTGCATGGAATTTCTTACTTTCTAGAAGATTCCTCCAGGCAGTCTTGCACTAGATGGCGCTGAACGGAAGGTGGTTTCGTGAACACTGATCCTATGAAGTCGTCCTTTGCTATCCGCTTCCTGAGGAAGTAGGATGAACTCGTATTGAAAAAAGTAACTGGTCTACATGCTGATTAGTTGCGAGATGCGATCTGTAAAGGCCTAAATACTCGGTAGTTGTACACGAACGTTACCCAGCATCAGCGTGTTCCACATCACAATGACCTTTCGCAGAGTGTTAACGAAGTATGTGAGACTGGTTGCAATTTAGGATTAGCTGGTTTGTTTTGGTGTACGAGACGCGCCCGTTCATTCAGTTGAAGACCACATTGATAAAATATCTGTAGTTAACTGGAGGATATATGACATTCCAGGAATTTTCCAGAATGTAAAGAATTCCATGTAGCACAGCTGTCAGGCATACCAGACAACTTCTGGTTGTAATTTCGAACTTGTAGTATAGACTTTCAATAATATTTTCTGGCCTTTTAATGTGTTTCTGTGTTTATTCCTTTTCTCTGCCTCTTTTTGTTCCATAGCTCCCAACTGCAGCATTTGCGACCATGCATTCCTATGTGATTCTGAGAAGTCTCTACACGCCCTATACGTCTCTATATGCTACGTCCTGGTAGAGAATCACCTTGTATATATTCAGAAATATGCGGAATTTATTTTTAAATATACAACCTGCTTTTCACAGTACCATTATGAGACAATCTCTTCATTATTTATCTAATTTAATTAGAAACTATTAATTTGGTTCCATAAGAAACTTAAATTTACCTTCTTGTATATGTTACCATTAAAGTGTATATTAAGTTATTTCATAGAATACAAGGTATTTCATGAAATAACTAAAAAAGTCAGCTAAATTATGTAATAAAGGAAAAATTCCATACTTTACCTAGTTATTCGATGAAATAACTAGGTATTCTATGAAATCATTAAGGATAGACCGTTATAGAGAAAAATAAGCAGTTTCAAGTATATTTTATAAATTAATTGAGCATAATAGTTAAATCTCAGAAAACATTTTATCTCTTTGGTGCGGATTAACTTGATAAATAATGAGGTAAAGAAGAAAATATAATTTATCATTGCTCATATCGCTAACATTAGTTAAACAGAAAGGGTAAAAAAGAATATTCTGCAAAAATAGATTATCTTTAAATATTATCAACAAAAATATATGCTAGGGAAAAATAACTGTTGCTTCATATAAAAACATTGTGTATCTTTTAAACAAAATGTAAAGATATTATTAATTTAAATTTTAAGAGATATACCTTTATATAATTTTACTTTTCATTATTTACTAGAGCTGTGATGATCTTATGATTGGACGTGTTATTATTTTTGAAACAAGCCCACTTTTACTATTAAACATTTTTACAGGAGCACTTTTAAATCCTTGTCTATGAGTATCGCAACTTTGAGCTGTTGCAACAGATCGAGCTTGCAATAATATTTGGAACTTCAATGGAAATTATTTCGCTGATATATACTGAACTGATAATGGCACACTCTGTTCTTAATCGGAAAAATTCTTTAAAGCAGCGTAGAACCGGTTCAAAGAACTCGAGTGCCACGTATTTCAGCTTTAATACAAGAGCAATCGTTATTCTATAGAATATCTAGTTAAATCTTCAACCAATTTAGTATTTAACTGATTGACTATTATTTCATTGAAATACCTAATTATTTATGAAATAAAGATTTCACACTTTAATGGTAACATAAACATTAAAACCTATTTATCATTTCTTAGCAGAAACTAAAGCAAATTTTACTAACTAATGCTTTGCAGACTATTTAGTCCAATATAAGGCTCATATGGAAGTTGGTTATATGTTGAATTAAAATCAAACGAAAACCACAGTATTGTGATCAGTTTTTTACATTGTCTTTCACAACGTGTAACCTAGTCTTGCAAAGAATCCACTCCGCCGAAGAATAGAAACGTTACCACTGCACAGAATCTTCTGGTAATGGCCAAGAATGACATTTTTACATCATCCATCTCCGGACAATGGTAGAACCAATCTTTCCTCAAGTCGCTCTGATAAAAGGTAGGAATGACCGATGGAGCAAGTGGGAATACTCCAGATGTTTTTTTACTTATCCCGTGTTCTCTTTCTCGTAATGAAAAGGTGAAACAAAAAAACTTTCTACGCAGGATATCAGGATATGAAGTAATTGGATAACCTGGAGAAGTTGTTTTTTGCTTCATAGATTGATGTATATCAAGGCAAGTGTTTGTGAAAACTGATATTGTCCTTTTTCACTTCCTACAATTAGTTCACAATCACCCTATATTTTGTTCATATTTTCAATCGTTAGTAAAATACATTTTAAAGCTATCAATTGAGCTGAAATTTTATATACATTATTTTTTAGATGACAAGTACAGTAATTTAATTTATAATGAATCAAATATTGATTAAAACCTAATTATTCAAATAATTACAGAAAACCACGCTGAGCATCATTTACGATTAGCGACCATTTTAGATTTAATCAAAACCTTTAAAGTTTTTCATAATTTAAGCGCTCATTTGCTGAAATTTAGTAGCGTGATTGTTTTGGGGACACATACATACAATTAATTATAATTAATTAAGTAATTGACTGAAACTAATTATAAAACCACAAAACAGTCACGTACTTTGATTTTGAATCTTTAGAAAGCAAGGCATTTAGAGCTAATTCCACATGCAGTCTTATAAAACCTACATTTCAAAACATGTATAAAATTTCAAACCCATACTTCAGTTATCAAAAAGCCTAGGTTTTGAATAAGTATATATGTACTAAAATCCAATGGGAAATATTCAGTTTGAAGTTTTCATTCCATGGATTTAGCATGATATAATATTCATCGAGAAGTCTGAAAACTTTTTGAAATGTTAATTGCTTATTTGAAACTGCTTACCTACAAAAATTTACAAATGTAGAATAACTAAACAGTATTCTGCCATAATGAATATATAGAAGAAAACGATAAAGATCAATATTTCATAAACTTTATCTTAATATATTAAAAATACGCAACTAGACCACATCTCCAGAGCTAATCACAATCTTATGTACAAAGATGCCTTTATTATTTCCATGATTTTAAAAGCCTTCACATGTTAAATAATGTAATTAATAAATAATTAATTAAGTAAAAGCAAATCAAATAACAATTTATAGATAACAATTTTACCAAATCTAAGAACTGTTTAAAATAAATATCTAAAATATTTTAATAATAAAGTGTTGGAATTTACGCACTGAGATTATATACACCAAAACAAATATACCTCACTCAAAGTTAAGCACGGAGGGAAATGCTAATTTCAGAACCAATCATACGAATTGAGGATGCAGATTCTGCAAGGTAGATGGAGTAAACAATATTTAGTAACAGCCAATCGTGCTATCATGTCAGTCAAGAATATAGCAAAAGGGCAGTCTTATAAAAGCAGCTTTGTGGAGGGTTACAGAGGATGTGGTGCGATAGAAGGTGTTTAAACTTCACAATATGTTTTCAAGATGCTGTGTTTCTATTACTTCAGAAACTAATGAGATTCTGAGCGCTGGCGTGCTGTGGGCGCATTGAAGCAGGACAGTCGATCATAGATGTTCTTTTCTTCAGCGATTCATTGTCTAGTTCACTTTATGGGAACACTTCGAAATCACGGACAGTTGTCAGGTCTCGTAGACGGTCGCCCAAGGGGTTACAACCAATACGGAAGATCGATATTGCTAGTGCCAAGCGGAACGCAGTGGGATCCACATTTCCAGTGACATCTATGGTTTACAGCGTCCATTGGTAGGGCTATATCTGTCTTACTGTAGCGAAGATTACATATGGATGGACTGTATGCCCGGGTACCTCGTTTGTCTATCCATCCAATCAAGAGGGGACGATTAGGAAGTGCCAGGAACATGGCAATTGGACTCTGACTGACTGGGCAATGTCATGTTTACTGATGAGTCAAGATTTGCTCTGAGCCAGATGACAAGCGTATGAAGCGATGGGGCGTAAACAAGGAACTGCAATCAAATTGCCTAAACACCGAACATCCGCATTCCGAAGCAGGCCCATTATGGTGGGCAGGGATTTCATTAGGATACCGCACCAGCCTGCATCTTTAAATGGGGTTCAGTGACGGCTGTTCGGTATCGAAATCCTAGAACCCTCTGTGGTTACTGCAGAAGTTGGCCCTACTTTTGTTTTAATGGACGATAACGCACGTCCTCTCATAGAGCTGACATCGTCGATGATTACCTGGAGAGTGAAGAGATTGCGCGTATGGCGTGGCCAGCATATTCGCCCGACCTTAATCTCTTTGAAAATCTTTGGGATGCTCTCGGCCGTGCTGTATCTTCACTTTTCCCACCTCCATCCACTCTTATTGAGCTGGAAACTGCTCTACAAGAAGAATGGCGATTGCTTAATTCTGCGGTGGTTGACCACCTAATTGAAAGCATGGTTAGAAGGTGTAAACTTTGCATACAGATGAGGGGGGATCACATACCCTATTTATGTCCTTTTTTTTCATTTTATGCTGTTTATTTTCACTTTATACATAATTCTGTTTAAGTCTCCAGTATGACATTATCTGATAACTTACAAAAATTTAATATTGTTTTCATTTCTGTATATCATTATTGATTTTGTTTTATGTATAAATGTATATGCTACTTTACTGCCAAATTTTGTGTCAATCAAAGCAGTATTTGTTGATTTTTTTGCATTTTACATCTTCGTGCTTAACTTTTGGAAGTGAGTGTATGAAAATGGGAAAGTTTTGCTAGTCTTGAGAATTAGAATTTTAATTATTTGAGTTATCAAAATGAGATTCAGTATTTGTTCTTTGGGAGAATCCGTTTTGAAGTTTTAATTTCATTCATAATAATATCATAAAAAGCCCGTACAACTTTTAAATCTTGACCAAATCCATATGCTCTTAAATAAAAAATTCACAAACTAGAATTTTTGCATGAATTGCACAATTTATTTCTTGAAATGATTTGTTACTGCATATATAATGACAGTCTCATTTTCGCGCTTAGAAAAATAATTAATTCATTTTTTATCAGGCTCTTTTCTAGCAGATAATCTGAAATGTGGGCGTGGTAGTTGCTGTCCAGTATCAAATATTGCTCCATAACTTGATAAAAAAATGCAGGTAAAGCTTTGAAATTTTGCAGGCATGTTTATAATGATTCGAGGTATCAAATAAGCCAATAAAAAAATTTCGACAGTTCAATGATTTTTAGGCTACCATATCTCTTTAATATGGTTTTAAAATGAATCGGAAATCATTAATATTTTGATCCATTTTCCATTTTTTAAATGCCTTTGGTCTGATAGTGCCCCACCTTAATCCTGATGTTGCGGCCCGCGTGAAATAGTTGCCATACGTATGTGGCCTGGCGGGGGGGGGGGAGTTGAGTATCGCTGGTCTAAATTTTTTTCTGGTTATGAATCTTTCTAAATAAATTTATTATTCTATTTCATATCTTGTATGTACAATTAAGAATCTTTATATTGAAAGTACAACTTTAAGATATCTACTATAATGCACTTGAATTTAGTTTTCACCAAAGCAAAAAAAAATATACATAAATTTATGGAACGAAGTATAATTAAGTTCCGATATTAAAAATACAAAATTTTGTAATGAAGTGAAAAACTAAAATCATTTGAGATTTGTTTTTTCTTCCTTTCTTTAAAGTACGAACGTATAGCCTTATATTCTTGATGAATAAGTCAGGCATGTAAAAAGTATTTTGTTGAAAAAAGCTAGCAATAATTGTTCTCATAAGAAAAATGTCCCGCCTACAATCCTGTGAAAAGTCTATTTACCAACAGCTTTGAGATCAAATAAAAGTTCTTGAAAGCGCCTTTTTTAAATCCAAAGGATTTTCTTGCTGCCACTATCCCCTTGAGACTGATAAACAATTGGGTCTATTTCTGTCTATTGCTAAGGGAGAAAAAGTGAAATAAGTGGTAAATAAGGGGTTCCTTCAATTTTATGTTTGATATTCGAATTCTTTGAAACGGAATAGTGTTTTAACAAATTAGATTACACTACAAAACATTCTTATCTCATGTAATCTATTAACTTCTATAAAAAATTATAGAAACTTTACGAGTTTTAAATATATATTTACATAAATTTCAAAAATTATAGAAATCTACATATACATAAAGGAGAAAAACTATTAACTCAAATGATATCTCCAGAACTATTACACATATAGGCTCGAAATTTCGCAGGCATTAATTATCTATCTTGATAACAATTTTGGATATGCTCTGATAACTAATTTATTAATTAATTCAATTTTGAGAAACTTTATAGGAACAAAACTTGGAAACTAAATTTTTGGACCGGAATTCCACGTTATAGGTAACCGTCATATCATAAGGAACTTGTCTTGTAGAACCGGGGGGTGGAAAGGACAAAAAAATTGTTTTTATCCTCAACCTTTATCTAACCAATAGCCTTTATTGAATTTAATCATCTGGAATATCTTTGTATATTTCTGATTATAAGTCTATATTTGATTTTAAAAACAATGATCATAAGACTAATTCCTTATTTTTAACTCACGTTCAAAGTTATTATAGTTCATCAAACATAAAGTGCATTTTTCACACAATTCCTACTATTATTTCACTCTCTTCCTATATATATATCTTGTTCAAATTTCCAATCGTTAATAAAATAGTTTTTATTCATACATTGAAGTTCAAATACTTTTTTTAAACTTGTAGTGGATGGCACTTCATGTTAATACAGCTTTTTCAAATATTAATTCATTAATTAAATTTTAATTTTTAATTTATTCTGCGTTATTTCTGACGAAGTTTGAACTAGCACCAACAGATGGCACCAGTAAGTTTTTCAAGCGAATTTTTTCTTGGCTTCAAATAAATTTTTTAAAATTGTCATGGACGGCATTTGATGTTGATACAGTTTTTCAAATATTAATTCATTAATTAAATTTAAAATAAAAATTTTCTTTGTTGACCTAAGTAGGAATAGACTTTAAAAAAAATTTATATTACTCGTTACTGTAAAAATTAAAGAGTAAATCTTAACTTAGTTTCCACGTTTGACGACGAAGAAAAAAATGAGCACCTAATTGCACCAAAAACTCGTTGCTCTGTATCGGACTTCTATCCAATATGATGACAATAATTCTCCAAATTGGCGATACATAAGAATATAGATTAAAATAAGATCTGAATATCTTAAAATGTTGAATTTTTGAGTCAAATTAATTCTGTAATCAATAAAATTACGTTTCAGCAGAATTTAGTGTCAATTATTCTTACTTTTTAAAAATATCGATGACGTCTTTAAATATCGTTAAATATACTTCAAATTAAACTCTTAAAGAGTTCTGTAGGAAATTTATTGATTGATAAACAAGGTCTAGATTTTAGCTCTTTTCTAAATAATGAACCATCAAGCTAATCAATTTTATAATCCATCATTGCGTAAAGCTGCTTTCATGTTAAAATGTCTCATTTTGAAATTACCAGAGCTTTTCTTAATGAAAACGAAATTCGAAGTCCCCGTAAAGATTATCAGGACACGAAAAGAATTACATCTAGAAAAGTTATATATCAGAAATATAAAGTTTTTAGATAAAAAGATAGTTTCATTATACAAAAAAGGAAGTTAAAAATATTTAAATAATTAAATTTTTAGTTTTTCCATCTAACTCTGCTGCGATGTATTTGGTGTTGAAAATATATTATTAATTTATTTTTATTTTTATTACATATTACAAACTTTAAATTTCAGATGACAAAGTTAGTAATAAAATTGTATTACTATTTAGAATTTTTGTGAATGGCAACACGAGTTGTTCTGTTTGGTTGTTTAAGTTTAGAATAAATGTGAGAATAAAGTTATTTTTTGATCGTGATCTTCGAAAAGATTTATCTCTTTTATTTCAAATTCCTAACCACCATAGCACGAGTTTTAATTAAAACTACTTCGAGAGTTAGAAGTGTGGGGAAAGTGATTTGTGGTATCCTTATAATATTTTTGAAAGCTAAGAAAATTAGTTTACATTTTCTTTTGGAAGCTTTAACATTTAGTCTCTTAATTCTAAAGGTATGCAATTAATTTTTAATCACTCGATCGTTTAGATGTTAGCCAAAAGACTATGAAATTGAGTGGAATAATCTTTTGTGACTAAACTATCAAACAACTAACGGTGTTCAACTCAAAATCCTCGATTTATGTTTGTACTTGCATACTTCCGACTCAACAGTTGTTTCGTGTCCAGTTAGTTATGCTTCAGTACTCGATGAGGAACGTTATGCAAGGACACTTTTAAATATCGGGAGTATCGGGGCTAATATATTCTCAAATGTCAACTGTTAATTGGCAGTTTACTTCAATGCCATATAGACATTGCCATGCAATGGGTTCCATTGCACTGTGGCATTGATGGGAATGAAAATGCCTATTGCTTGGCGAAGAAGGGGACAAAAATATTTCAAACTTCTATAAATACAGCTCCTTTTTATAGTGCCAAAAGAATTATAAGCAAGTACTACAAAGAACACATACACTTCTGGTGCGAATTCAACTAAAATAATAATCAAAAAGTGTGGTTTAGCAAACTCCTTCATATTCCAAAATGGCCACGAGATACAGCTGTGGCCAATTTTCGAATCGCCACTGGCCACGACTGCCTATCTTAGCAGGTAAACATGACAGGCATTGTCCAGTCTTTGTAAACTGTGCAACTACAATGAAGAAATGGACACCATTCATTGCATTCAGCTCTGGATCCATGTGAAGCAGATATTGGGAGGTCAGACACCAAATGTGTGATTTATAGACTATACTCTGGACTTGAATTTCTTCTCTTTTATTTTTTTTTCTGTTGTTGTGGTTGTTTCTTGTTCTTTGTCAATATTCTCTGTTTCTCATTTTGTTTGCAGTTGTTTTGTAATCCGCCATTGGAAATAAAAAAATATCCGGAGTTATTGATTGCTTGTAAGATTTATGTTGAATTACATCATGTTGTGTTACATGATGTAATTCATGTAACAATAATTTATCTACTAAGACGATCTAAATGAGAACAAGTTTGGAAATTATGTGCTGAAATTTTGTATACTTTAAGAAAAAGCTTCAAATACATTGCTAATTTTGAATATTATAAACAAAAACAGATTTTAAAATTTTCTTAATAAAAAAAATTTTATGTACCATATTTTTATAAACATTTTCATGTAGTGTCATCCACTTCTGAGCTATAGTCCATATTTCAAGTCTCTAGCACATCGGGAAGTTAGTTTAAAATCAATTATAAAATTCCTCCCGAACAAACATACAAGAAAGCGAGTTAATAAAAACATGGTAACCTCTTTGACCCCAAAGCCACGAATTTGAATACGTAGAGTCGACTTGGCCCGTTCTATCGTCAGGGGGTCTTTGTTCGTGTAAATTCGTGTAAGTTCCAGAGTTACGGGGCCCTGATGAAATCGGGGCCCACCTCTTTGGGGACCTGGGGGTTCGAGACTAGAACTCCTTTTTTCACATTTTCATGCATTGTCAGCAGCTTCAGAGCTATGGTCCAAATTTCAAGTCTCTAGCTCGTTAGGAAGTTAGTTTAAAATCAATTACAAAATTCCAACCGGACAGGTATACAAGCCTCTTCGGGGGCCCGGGATCGAGACCAGAACTTCTTTTTTCACATTTACATGCATTGTCATCCACTTATGAGCTATGGTTCAAATTTCCTGTCTCTAGCTCATCGAGAAGTTAGTTTAAAATCAATAACAAGATTCCCCCCGGTCAGACAAGAAAGCGAGTTAATAAAAACAAGGTAAAAAAAAAATGAGATTTTTTTTTTAAAAATCGCTTGTGTTTTGAGGAATATAGGTCCAATCGTCCATTCTATCCCATTTTGAGTAAGGATGGCATATCCATTTTTAATGGATTTTTAATGGACAATATGTCTTTCAGATCACGACGATTGTTTTTTTCATGAGGATTGGTATTGGATGGCTTTCAGGAATAGGTTTTCAGCACTTCTTGGATTTTTTTTAATTTTAAAAAGTAATTTTGGTGTTCTTCTTACTTTAATGTTTCTTCAAAATTGTCTCAAAAATGACAAACATTGGGTACCAAATAATATGGAAATATGGTACGTATTATACCGTCAACCATTTCGTCAAGTGAAAAGACACATGCGAATGCCACGATAGACTGCCAATAGTGGAGAACTGTTCCCACGCATTTGCAAACACAATAATCTTGTTCGCACATCCAATGATAACGTTTAGTGACGTTTTTTGAATAGGCGAAATTGTTTGATGGTATAATATGTAAGTATCAGAAATATTGTCACCGAAAGTGAGCAAATTTAATTTGAAATTATAAACAATCAAGTTAATACTAGTTAAAAACATAAGCAAACAAAAATGGAAGATACAGGAAAGTTTTAAATTAATTTACAGAAGTATATAAATGTTTGGTTCTGGAGTATTATACCATCGACCAATATTACCCAACGAAAAGACATCTCCAATTCAAAGAATGTCTCCAAGTGATGTCATCGTTGTTATCACTGTGTTTGAACGTGCGCGGAATGGTTTATCTCCTATTGGCAATATATTGCAGCATTTTTGAACGTGTTTTTGATGTTACGATATTCGTCAATGAAAAAAAAGCATAAGCACCAAATATTTAAATTACACTCTGCAGGATCTCAACGTTCCCTATTGTAGCTGGCCTTTTTTACAAAATAATATACTACTATGATCCGTTTTATTTCGGAAATTACCTGCAAAATGAATTTGAAAAAAAAATATATGTATAAAATATTAAATAATTCCTTTCAAAACTATATAAATTTGAATTAAAGAAAAACAGAGTTTATCTCAAAAACGTTTGGATTAGTGTCTTCCCAATACAGTGAAAGACATTTAACGCAAAAACGCTTAAGACGTTATAGGTTAACACGAAGAAATACAACGGTCCCTACAAACTACTATGTATTTTCATTCAGTTTTTCTCCTAACACGAAAAGATTTTCCTTTTGGCAATGAGCAAAGCACGGAAAATACCAGCCGTGCAGGCCAGATTTAAGAGGGTTGTGAAAGGAGTGGGAGGTGGTTTCACATGCTTCGTAGAAAGGAGACTAACTTGGCTTTGAAATATCCTCGGAATAGCCCGTGACACGAGAACCAGTTATATATATATATATGTATGTATATATACATATATATATATATTACAAAATATACAAAAAAAATAGTTATATACCTAAGATAACTATAGTTATGATAGAATAGATTTAGCCACAGAAATACTAGAGCAAACTCCTGGCCTCAGGAACCAGGATTGCAGGTTTAATATATATATACATATATATATATACATATATATACATATATATATACATATATATACATATACACACACATATATATAATTATATGTATATATATATATATATAATATGTATATATATATGTATACACATAAGCTACTTTTATCCTCCACTGCTGCAAACGCCACATAAAAACATCTCATTTCTCCTCAGTTGGCTTTGGAATTCGATGACGAGTAAGTACATCGCAGTGTGAGTAAAAATCACTGATTTTGGTTAAAGTATTTTTTCTTAGAAAAATCTTTTTACGAGCACAATGGCTCAGAGAGAAATCAAACTTTTATTTCGCTTTAAATAAAGATGGAGCTTCTTAAGGCTGTTGATCAAAAACAGAAAACGAAAATCTGCAAAGATTTTAGTAATGCTTAATTTTGTATTGAATTTCATTCTCTGAACGTTTTTGTTTTGTTGATTTTTATTAAATACATACATATATGCATATTTATGTAAATAAAATGTATTCTTAACTTAACTCAGTGGCACAACAGCCCATAAGGGCCAAGGCCTACTGTGCCTGTTTCAGTATACGTGACCTTAGGCCCTGAGGTGCATGAGCAGATGTTCCGATCAGGTGGTCAGTCTGACTCGAAAATGTACTCTAATCAACTTAATTTTGTTAAATATATACTTTTTGCAATATATTTTAACACGAAATTCTTTTAACATGAAAAATATTTCAGTCCCCTGACTTTCGTGTTAAACGCTATTTTCCCTGTATTACCTATTTAAAATATTGAAAAATTGAAGCATGAAAAATAACTTGATGTTCCTTCCGTGAAAGGTTTTCCAAAATAGCTTTTCATCACGAATTTTAAATAAATGACTGAGTAACGTTGAACAATATTTACAAGACTTGTCATTTATCTTCCCTCGAAGCATAGGTGATGTATGAGAGAAATATTAAAGTGGTTTTATGACATTATGTAGACACAGCATATAATGTAAAATAGCTTTAAGAGATTTTAAACGTAGATTCTGTAAAGATAGACTAAACTGTGCTTAGCTATGAAGATTTCTTGAAAACTAATAAAAGTACTGGAATAAACATTGAAGGGGAAAAAATAATATTTTTACGAGCTTACTTTGAATATTTTTTAATAGTTAAGTCTTAGCTGATAGTCAAAAGGACTAAATAAAACTAAAAAATAATTCAATTTCTATATAAACTCGTGACATTATAATTCACGTATAGTTATACACATTTAAATAATAATACTGTGAATTACTAAGAAATATTCCTCAAATATGCATTTTTTCATTAAAATGAAGTCAATGTGTTCCATTATAGAATTCGAAATCAGGATAATTGTAATTTTAGTCAGTTTAATCTGTTGTTCTAAAATCTCAAAAACATCACTCAAGAAAAGAATAACGGCGTAAAAACTCAAAAGATTAGAAATTCTCAAGTTATTTAATAATTATTAATATTCTCTAAATCTGATCAATAACATCTCAAAGCCATTTTTTATTCTCACAAAATTAGAACAACATAGAAATCTACTGTTGCCATTTGCAACTTAGTTTTCTAAAATACACACATCAAAACAAAGATAATAATCAGGCAGAAGATCAATACCTGACAGTCAAAAACCTTTTGAGCATTATAGTGTAAGAGAAAGAAAATACAAACTTTATTATATGCCAGAAAAAATTGATTCAGATAAATAGGTTTTAGTGTAATATAATATATTCTCTTTTTCAGTAGAATAGCAAAGTCAAAATATAGTATTCATGCTAAGGATATTTTCTACGTGAAAAAGTGTTCCATGTTTGAATCCTGTTCTATAACATTGCAAAAAGGCAGTCTTTTCATGGCCGGCAAAATTTAAATCCAAACTGGAAATTCGAGAAAACCACAGTTCATCAAATGGAATAAAAGGGTCTGCACATAATAAAAGCGCTCCTCAAATTCACCGAGCAGTGTGTTATAAAACTTAAGGAAAGGAAATATATTTTTTATCAGCTGAAATGCATATGTTTGCATCATTAAATTGTTAAGTTTATTGTTTCATAATACACGTTAAATCAACTGTTCGTGCTGGCAGCATTATTTAGAGCTTTCATTATATTTAAACATTTCCGATTATAAGAATTGGAAAAAAAGATATTTTTCAATTCCTACTATTAGCTCACTCTCTATATATATTTATCTTTATATATAAAAATCCCGAGTCATAGTGTTTGTCCGCGATGAATTCCGAAACTACTCAACCGATTTTAATATAATTTTGCATATTATGTGTCATTTCTTCCAACTTAAAGCATAGGATAGTTTTTATTTCAATTAATGACTTCATAATTTTCTTATTTCCGGGAAAATGGAGAATCCGGGAAACGGAAAAATTTGCAAGATATCGCAATGCTTGTGTGTCCGCAGAAGCGGATTTTGTAGACCAAGGCGCACGAGAAAAGTGAGTACCTAGAGTATTTCGGGGTGTGGAATCCGAATTTTGAATCGGTTTGCAATAATATCTGCAACTTTGCCGGATAATGCTGATCGACCATATTTTAGACACACCGTGGCAGGGGCTTACCTAATAACCTTGGAGGGTGAAAACTTGGTCCCTGGTGTATTTCAAAAGGATAATCCGAATCTGATATCCAATCTGAGAAATAACTGTAACTTTGCCGGATAATTTAGGACGACCATTTATTACCAAACCGTGGCAGAAGCTTATCCTAAAAGTCTTAGAGTGGATAAAGTGTGTTTCTGGTGTGTTTTGGGATGATAAACGAGAATTTGAAATCGAATTTCAGAAATTCCTGTAATTTGCTGCATAATGCCGGACGACCCTAATGTCCCCTTCCAGGGACTGAACTTGCTGGCTTGGGGGCGCCGAAATTAGTCTCCGGTTGCGCCTAGGGATGGGAAACGAGAATCTGATATCAGATTTTAGAAACTCCCGTAACTTTGCTGGATATTGCCGGAATTAAGTGGAAAAGCTTTGCTTTGGAGTCCTGCGTACGGATTTTCATTCCCTCTAACGATTGAATTACATCCGCTGGGGCATCAAAAGACAGTCCCATGTGCCTTTTGGGATGTGGAATGAGTATCTGAATTAGAATTTGAGGAACTGGAATAACTTTGCCGGATAATGCCAGACGACCGTAATATTCGCGGCCAATGGCATCGACCTAACTTGCAGACGTAGGGACGCAAAAAGTGGGTCCTGGGCGTATTTCGGGACCATTGATCCGAATATTCCCATCCAAATCAAGAAAATCCCATAACTACGTCAAACAATGCGAGACGACCGTACTTTACGCGAACCGTGGCAGAGGCTTACCTTAAAGTTTTTAAGGTGTGAAAAGTGATTACCTGGTGTTTTTCTGGGTGGGGTAGAAAAATCTTAAATCGGATTTTAGAAACTACCTTAACTTTGCCGGATAATACAGGACGACCGTAATGCCCCCCTTCAGGGACGGAACTTGCAAATAATAGGTGGCCGAAAGTGGGCACCGGGTGAATCTCGGTGTGGGGAACGAGAATCAGGATTCGGATTTCAGAAACTCCCGTAAATTTGCTGGATATTGCAGGAATGATGTCTAATGGCCTTGCGTTCGAGTCTGGTGTCCGGACTTTCATTTCCTATAGTAACTAAACTTGCAAGCTCAGTCTTGCGAAAATACAACTGCAATAGGATATTGCATTGGCAATTGCATTTTCAGGCTACGGAATTGCAAAGGAGTTCAGTCATAATCTGATGTGAGTGTACCATTACCCATAAACATTCACTCGATGCATTTCATAGAATTTTGCAAGATTTAAGCGGCAACGAAAAAATATTCGGTAGTTCTGTCCTTCTACTGTCTGGTGATTTCCGACGGACATTGCCAGTCATTCCTGATCACGAAGAATATGAAGTAAGTCCATTACCAACGCATCATGTTTAAAATACTGAAGGATGGGTTAGACAACCTTTAGCTCCTCACTGTGTGATATTTTAAGAGTTTGTACGGTGTCTTCAACGTTAGCGTCTTCATCATTTTCCAATATTTTCCGGTCTGCACGTTCCACAGTTTTTTCGAACTGTAACTGTTTTTTCCAGATTGTCGGGTTACCGAGAGCTGAGTTTTCGAGACTTTACTGTATTAATTAAAATTCTAAAGAACATTCGCTTTGCGAATATTTAAGGAACATTTTGGATAGTCATTCCTCCATTTTCGATATATATATATAACAAAACTTTAAAATATTTTTTTTAAAATGTGGTTTACAAAAATTGCTAAATATTTGGATATTATGAATGTTTACCATTACCTTAGACTTTAAATTGCTTTTTCCCCCGAAGCTCGAGAGGAAAAACAAAACAAAAAATTCTTTGCTTGTCATTTTTCATTGTAAAACCACTAATACAATGCTTATGTTTGGTTCCTTTTTTTACCAATTTAACGATCTATTAAAAGCAGTTTATAAGAACGATACTCAACAGCGCGTGTAATTATCAACCTCGAAATGGAACGCTTTTAAAAGAACCATTTTTCACACAACCCCCTCCCTTACGGGGATATAAATGTTACAATAGATTTGACAAACGATCTCAGTAAATCAATTTACTAAAAAAAGGACACAAAGAAAGAAGGAAGGAGTTCGTTAGTTTAAAATTGACACTAATTTCAATATGCGGCTGTTACACAAGGCCTTTAATGATTTTCAATATGGCGTTCTTTTTTGTTCCCTCTAGAATTTCCTCAACAGGATTTAATTGAAGCTGCTGCGACAAATTGCTTTTTCTGTCGGGTTTTTTTCCCTTGATGTTTTATAAGTGATAAATTAAACTTTTTGGGGGAAAGCTATGTTGTTTTTCATCTTGTAAAGTACGTTTTTCTTCTTTTTTACCAGCTGAATGGATTATTTTGTTATAAAATTAGCGTACATAATGTAAAAAAGAATTTCAACACTGGCATGTCAAATTCATATTGGAGTTTTTGATAAACGATTTCCTGCCAAGACGAAAATTTGTAATTTTTACGGCGAAAAACATCTTGCACAGTTAATTGAAGTTTATATTTTTGACATAAATTAGGTTTTTGTAATACCTAAATCTTAATTACAGGACTTAAACATTATATAATGGCTTTGGCATTAATGCTTTTCTTTGATTTTAAATTATAAGATCGTTTCTCATCTCAACCTTTATTGAGGTACAAAAAAACAAAAACAAAATGACAACTCTTGACTTATTTTTCAGGCAAATCCGTAGTTTAGCCGATTAACCAAATCTGAAAGAAAAAACTAGTAAAACTACTTACAGATAACAAAGAGCTTAAACAATGTACGATAAATAATTTTCGTATTTCTTTTGATTATTTGATACTTATATACATGTAAAGGCTTACGAAATACTGATGCTTATGTATTATACCCCATCGAGTAATTACGCCAAATCAGAAGACGTTACCAATTCAAAAAGTTTCGCCAAATACTGCCATCATTATTATTACCGTATTCCAGTGGTCTTCAAACTTTGTCAACACGTGGCACTGTGAAAACTGTAAAGTGTTTCCCTGGAACCCCATAAAAAAAACTTTTGACTAATATAGCTTCAAATAATACTATTTGAAGTAGATTAATTAGTAATATCTAGGTAATAAAGTAAAAACACGTAAAGAAAAATTCTCTCTCTCTCTCTCTTTCTGTGTGGTGTGTGTGTGTGTGTGTGTGTGTGTGTGTGTGTGTGTGTGTGTGTGTGTGTGTGTGTGTGTGTGTGTGTGTGTGTGTGTGTGTGTGTGTGTGTGTGTGTGTGTGTGTGTGTGTGTGTGTGTGTGTGTGTGTGTGTGTGTGTGTGGTGTGTGTGTGTGTGTGTGTGTGTGTGTGTGTGTGTGTGTGTGTGTGTGTGTGTGTGTGTGTGTTCCCCTCCAAAAATGTCATTAAAATATGTTTATAACTGCGGGAAGAATCCTGTGTATTTCGAGAGTAACAACTTAAAATTTAAAAATTGTTCCTTTTTTAATTTAGATTAATTCTTGCTTAATTAAATTTGTTCCTTTCCCTTCATTGGCAAGCCTTCTGATTTATCAATTCATGCTCAGTTTTCACCTCTCGGAAATGTTATTTTACAGCTGTTAGATGTGTTCCTTGAAAATATTCTCTTTTAGGCGTTTTATGTGCTTTATTGTATAATTTTTAACACTGTCGTTTAAATCCAATTCATTTCACTCCATTCCACTTAGTTTTACAAAAAATCGCCCCAAAAATTGTAAAGTTTTATTGCGGAACCCATTGGATCACATAAACAATAATATATTCACACTCTATGTAATACATATAAAGAAAAAAGCTTTGTAATATCCCCTTATATTATAATGAAAGTGTCGTGAAACTACTGAAAGGAGAGCTTTATTTTTTAAGTCCCCCTCCTGTAGGAACCACTTTAAGCAACACAGCTGTATATACCCTTGTGGTCATACAAACTTTTAAGAGAACGTGAATCCGTTTTGTATGCATACAGTTTTCTTTTGGAATTTTCATTTCGACTTGTGGAACCCCTAGGTTTGCTTCGTGAAACCCTAAGGTTCCGTGGAAAGCAGTTTGAAGACCGGCGTGGGAACGGTTACCACATTTGATATCGCGGTTTGGGCTACGTTTAATCCAGAGGTTCTTAAACTTTTTTGTCACATAGACCTCTTGCACAGTTTTTTGGTTTTGAGTAGACCGCTGCTTAATTAATATTAAATTTTTGTAAATTTATCAACTTATATGTCTTTTTGACAGCTGCACACTACTACTATTTTAAAATAATTAAATTTCTAACCGTAATGTAGTCTAGTGTTTAAAACTTATAAAGCACGTGTTAATGTAAATTAATTAATACATAATGCACATGTAAAATTAATTAATACATAAAATAACTGTTCCAGTAGAGCGTCGTTTATCCGGACGTTTATTATCTGGAGTGTCAAATATCCGGAACGGATACGTTTTCGAACAGAGTCATGCTCAACAGTTGTTTCTCGTGAGGCCAAAAGTGATGGGAAAACCCAAGGTGAAGGATATTTGAGGAATTTCAGTTGTGTATTTTGGTAAACATCTGCGAGGAATATTAGGTCAGTTTGTTTCCAAGTGAGGGGATGTATACGTGCTCTTTTGTTGATGTAGAAACCTGGATGGCAAGCGATGCAGAAGACTGTGGATTTCAAATGCTAAATGATGACGAGATTGTGACTTCCGTGCAAGAAGAATCTGACCCTGTCGATGATGAAATGGATGAAGACGAGGAAAACAACAACGAAAGTAGCAAGGATCCATCAAATGCTGACGCATTTTCTGCATTAGAGACAGCTATGGAGTGATACAAACAACAATCAGAGGGCTGTCCTACTCAACTACTGCTGCTCAAGAGAATCAGAGACCTTGCAGCAAAAAAAACAAAGTTGTACAATGGTACAGCGAAAAATAAGTGATTGTTTTCCACAATCAAGGTAAAATTGCGACATTTTGCACCTATTTTGCTTTTTCTTCAAGCGCGTTTCCCTCATGTAATGATTTTCAATATTCGTATAGTGTTCGGTTTCATATACTGCATGAATCGCATTTGGTTTTCGGTTATCCGAACAATCACGTAACCGAACGGTGTCCGATCCCAATTGATTCGGATAAACGACGTTCTACCGTACATAAAATAACTAAACAACAAACAAATCATTTGAATGGGAGGGATGAATCTGGTACTGCCATAACAAATTTTCAACATTTGATATTAATCTTTTGTCAGGTTTAATCTTAAATCTTCCCTGTTAATAGTGTGTAGTTGTTGTGTTTCCCCCCCCCCTTTTTTTTTTTTTAAATTTTTTTTTTGTAGATCGGTATCCGAGCTGAATCTTCTCAATAAGAAAAGCACAATTGAAAACTTTCTCACGATATTCCATAATTCGCGACAAATAACAGGTTTGTCTTTTTAAAGACAAAATTGCAGACATTCGTTTCTAAACTTCACTTTAAGATCTCGTTAGTGCTTATTCCAATCATTTCCTATTGCAATGTGACATTTTTTCCAATATAACCATATGAATTCATTTCTTGCTGTGATAATTACCGTAGTCAAAGCATTCTCAAATCTAGCTTCAAAATCTGAATAAAAGGCATTTAAATGTTCAACGTAGGTTAAAACGTCCTTACAGATTGTCTGACAAATTGAGAAAATTCCTGACCTCCAGTATTATACTTCTTTACGCTGAAATAGTTCTTGTTTTAATAAAATTTATGTTGTAGCCTTGTAAGTGCAAATTTAATCTCATTAAATTTAGAAAATAAATCTGTTATAAAGGTAAAATTTGATTTCCACTTGATTAAATTTTCTTTTAAAATTCAAGTCAAAACCTAGTTTAATGAGAGAGAGAGAACCACTGTAATAAACCCCACTTACACTTCATGAACCCCCAAATTATTTTTTCACTGACGTGGACCCCTTTAAGGGTGTCGTAGACCCCTGGGGGGTCGATATAGACAGGGAATCACTGGTCTAATCATTTGACGCTATTGGCCGACGATCTAATACGCAAGTACCGAAATTTTCATACTTTTTCTGATCGTAACGATTCACAAAAAATCTTTGCAATTATAATTTCTTCATAACCGTAAATTATCTCGAAATTTTACATGCTTCTTCATTTCAGAGTTAAATTAGTTGAAAAAAATGTTTCGTAATTATATCTAACTTTGAATGTGTTCGTATAATTATTAGGGACCTATACAAATCCGCAACGCTGATAGTTTCATTCCAAAATTTTGCTGGAAGCTTCTTCATGTTCCAAAAAAAAACCCTAAGCATATTTCCACCAAAAAAAAATTATATGAATGAATTTCTTTCTGAAACCTCCTTGTTAAGGTTACAAAAATTAGGGACTACCCAAAATTCGTTGTTTTGGGGAAATTTTTCGAAATTGATTTTATACTTTTATTTTATAGATTCCAAAAACACTCTAGTTTTATTTCTATGATATTTAGAAGCAAAGTTATAGCATAATTAGTAAACCGGAAACGGAGCTTACAAAACCGGAAGTACGTCCCTACTCAAAATATTTTTAAGATATTGAATTGAAAGTTTCAGAACAAATCTTTTATTTAGTTATATCTGTGTCATGAATCCAAATCTAATCTCTGTGTAAATATTTATGTACTTTATTTCTTTTTTTCTAAAAAAAATACCATTAATTTTTTTAAAAAATCGTGTTTTTGCATAAAATTTGGCATAATTAAAAAATTTTTAAAAGTATTACAAATCTTTTAATTCCTAACGCATATAAAGATGTTATTCACGTCCTGTTTTAATATTATTTGAAAACATTCATTAGAATTTTCTGTAAATGCAATTTTTCATCAAACTTTCACTAAAAAAAATGACAATTGTTATAGTCTAGAAAACTCTCCGGAAAAAAGCAAAAGTTTTTTAAAAATGTTCGAATTAGTTAAACATGGAGCTAAAGAGATCTTGACCCATAAATATGGTGAGTTTAAAAAATGTACAATAAGTAGAAAAAATTTTTATACCACATTAAAATCTTTAAATGTATTTTCTGAGAAAATGTTTCTTTTTTGCTTCACGGTAAAGTTCACTACAAGATTTCTTTTTAAGATATTGAATTGAAATTTTCAGAAAATGTTTTGTTTAGATTTATCTCCAGTCTAGACTATAATCTAATTTCTGTGTATATATTTATGTATTTTATTGCACTTTTTGTGAGAAAATAACATTAGTTTTTTTTTTTTGTAAAATATTGAGTTCTTGCATAAAAAATGAAATATTTCAAAAACTTTTCATAAGTATCAAAAATTTTATAGCTCTAAGCACAGATAATAATATATATATTTTATGTACTGTATAAATATTATTTGAATATATTAATTAGAATTTTCAATACAAGCCTTACCGTAACTGCAATTTTTCACTAAAATTTCACACAAAATTCCCAATATATCCAAAAAGATTTTTAATTTTGTGGAAATTGTACTTGAGTTCCTAGTTTTATGCCCCATTTCAAATAAAAAAAGTTTATTTAGTTGAAAATTTATATATTTCAAAAAAAGTGCCCCGCGAAGGTATTCACATACCTTAAAGAAAAGTTTGTTTGTGTATGTTTGAAGCCCCGCCAAATGTGCGGTGACAAGCAGCGAGCCGTAAAACACTGTTTCCGTTCAAGTTCAGAAAATGATAACTGCATTTATTGACATCTTTTGATATGGCAACAACTAAGAATTGGTTTTGTGGAAATCGACACCCAAGGGTCGATCATACAGGTAGATAAAAATTTACATACTCAGACTTGAAATTTGACAAACATGTATCTTTTGTTGAGTAGAGATCTGCCATGAACGGGTTTTGTGAGAAATGACATCTGAAGGGAGAGAGGTATAGATATAAATTCCCGTTTTTAAATTATGAGACCTATAGATTTGTAGTTTGACAAACCCGCTTCTTTTTTTTAGTAGATATCTGCTGTGAACGGTTTCTGTGGAAATCGACTCAAAATAAGGTTGCAGGGGTGATAAAGACGGAAATTTCTGTTTTTCAGTTACAAGACACCCTCAGACTTGAAATTTGGCAACCATTATTCTTTTGTTGAGTTGATTTCGCAGAGAACGAGTTTTGCGGAAATCGACTCCCAATTTGCGGGGTTCCGGGCGTTTCAAATAAATACACTATTTATATATTTATATTTAATAATTCTCTACAAGAGAGACAGAAATTAAAGGATTGGACAGAAACTTCAAAACACATACATATATATATATACAAGGGGTGATCAAATGAAAAGGTACGAAACGACATAAAAATGAAACAGTTAAATATTTGCATATTCCGCCAAGGGAGAATGTAGCGAGACATCTCGGGATGCCATTGGAGACTCTGACTGGGATCGGATCATGCGCAGGTGCCCGCATGCGCAGGAGAGAGCAAAGGCTCTTATAAAAAGTGGCGTCCAAATGATGCGAGCACAGAATTACTCGAGCACAGAAAAAGCATTAACACCGATGTGTACTGTGAGACACTCTGACGCCTACGCAGGTCCATCAAGAACAAAAGACCGGGGCTGCTCACGGAGGGTGTGGTTCTGCTCCATAATAACGCGCGTCCACACGTCTCCAGAGTCACACAAATGGAACTGGACAAGTTCCAATGGGAGACGGTGGACCATCCGTCCTACAGTCCGGACATGTCACCCTGCGATTTCCATGTGTTTGGTCCACTGAAGAAACACCTGAAAGGAAAGCGCTTCAACTCGGACGACGTACTCAAGGACACTGTGAAGGACTGGGTCTCGTCACAGCCACAGGAATTCTAGGAACAAGGAATCCTGCGGCTTGTTCATCAGTGGGATCGTTGTGCTGAGGCCTATGGTGTATATTTTGAATAAAGTCTATATTTGTACCCACCGTGTCGTTTCGTACCTTTTCATTTGATCACCCCTTGTATATGACAGGACGTGGCGAGAGTAAAGAATTCTTTATCTGGATCATTATTTAGATGGTTGATGTAATATGGCTGGTATTGACGAGACAGTCTTGCTGACAAATGATCCACTTTATTTAACACTTAGAAATTTAAACAACACGCACGCACACAGACAAAGATGGGCGACACCAAGCATAAATAAGTCATACACGCGTAATTAAATTATACCGAAGACAAAAGAGAAGGATTTTCCAGAGTCTCGGGATTTTGCACAAACCGGCAAACGGAAATTTAGAACTTATGACTTCTTCGAATGGAGTGCAAAAATTGGTGCAAAGATATTGTACGATAGCAAATTACTTAAGATAACTTTAAAAAAACGCATAGTTAATTTTTAAGGGGACATATACACTGTATATATAGACCGCTGGCCACCGTAAATGCAACACCCTGAAGGAAGCACGCAGATAACATGAAATTTACAACATGTATTAGCGGAGGTGAGATATGCAAATGATTAGAATTTCAGCAAAGACACACATCATGCACGCCTGTGGCGCCACCTCAAAGCGCTGTTTAAGGCTTGGAGATTTCGACGATTTCAAGTTCGGCAATTGGGTTTTTCTTGTGTTTTTTTTCAAAAAACGATCAGTTATGTCTCGTCAAAAACAGCGATCAGCTTTTCATCAAGTATCCGAGTTCGACAGAGGAAGGATAGGGGCCTACCGGGATTGTGCATTATCTTTCAGGAAAATCGGTAGTCGTGTTGGACGAAACCAAACAACTGTAATGCGGATATGTGACCGTTGGATGCAGGAGGGTACGACGGACCGACGTGGTCGATTGCATCCACATCAGTTCACCACTTCACGTGAGGACAGGCAAATTGTGCGCATGGCAGTGACGGATAGCTCAGTCAAATCACGAACCATAGCACAGCACATTGAGTCTGTAACGCATCATTCAGTGTCTACGCGTAGTATTCGATGCCGTTTACAGCAAAGTGGTCTGTCCGCAAGATGTCCATTGCTTGGTCTACCCTTGACGCAGAACCACAGACGTCTCCGTCGCCAATGTTTCGATGAAAGTAGGATGTGGGCGGCAGAATGGAATGAAGTTGTCCTTACTGACGAGTCACGCATCTGTCTGCAACACCACGATGGTCGGATTTGTGTCTGGAGACACCGTGGAGAGAGGATGCTGAACAGCTGCGTTATGCACCGCCACACTTTTCCTGCACCGGGTATTATGGTATGCGGCGGTATTGGATATCGCTCTCGCACTCCTCTAGTACGCATTGCTGGTACTTTAAACAGCCAGCGCTACATCTCCGAGGCGTTGGTGCTAGTTGTCCTTCCTTACCTTCAGGGCTTGGCCACAGCCATATTTCAACAGAATAATGCGCGACCACACGTGGCACGCATTGTCCAAAGGTTCTTCGTCAATCACCATATTGAATTGCTTTCCTGGCCGGCTCGCTCTCCGGATCTTTTGCCGATAGAAAACATGTGGTTCATGGTTGCTCAACGATTGACCCAGATTACACTCCCAGCTGTCACACTAGATCAACTTTGGCAACGTGTGGAAGCTGCTTGGTCTGCTGTACTCCAAGAACACATCCAAAGTCTCTTTGAATCAATGCCGAGGCGTGTGGCAGCGGTGATCTCCAACAATGGCGGCGACTCTGGCAACTGATTCTCGCAAGAGCCACACTTCACAGAAGTCTATAAATTTAAACATTTGATACTTGGTCAACATGTTATCTACAAAATAAATTTTGTTGTGCTATCTCTTGTCTTTCTTAGTGTATCATTTACGGTGGCCAGCAGTGTATAAGTTACCGGCAAAGTATGAAATCCGGCATTCTATACAATCCCTAATTCTAGCCGGCAATGTATGAAATGATCCCTATTTCACACATTGCCTAGGCATTCTATAGAATGCCTAATGAGAAACTGGCAAAGTATGAAATACATCTCAGATTCATTTCGAAAATTGTCAATTGGCAAGATATAAAACTTTTAACGAGTGTCTCAGGCTCAGAATCTGTTAGTTGTACATTGCTGTTTGTTCGAAAATGTCAAAATACTCAATTTTACTTAAACTTGTTCAACAAAAAATTGGTTTTTTCCTGTGCTACCTGAAAATGGAGAAGCAAGCTATAGTGTTGGAGAATGAGACATGGTCTAAAGCAGGGTTCGGCAACCTATGTCACACGTGCCGCATGTGGCACGCGGAAAAATTCTCAGTGGCACTTTGCAAAACTCAACAAATTTGTAAATTTTTTAATTGTTTCAAAAATGCTCTACTGTGCGGTTCGCTGAATCATATTGGTAGATTGGTTTGACACGCAACAGCTAAAAGGTTGCCGACCCATGATCCATAGAGATGAAACAACTATTCAACGGTTAGTTACCTGAAATTCGAGTTGATGATCCAAAAAAAGGGGTTTTTCTTAACTGAAATTACTTACTAGAAGTTAATAACTGATATAAAAAATGCTAAAATGACTACTAAGAAGAAACCCAGGGACTATTGGTTGCTGAATAGCTATGATGTGATGTTGGCGGAAAATAAAAGTAAACTCATTTAAACTATTAAAGAAAGCGTCAGCACCATAAAACAGTGGTCCCCAACCCTTGTTCCGTGGACAAAAGGGTATCAGGTCCCTCAAGGAGCATTAAATTATTCCCATTATATTTACTGGGGTGTATTTTTTTCGTGTTTGTGCGACTTTCCATGGAAATCACTTTATATTTTATGTGAAATCATTTTATAATTTTTTGGTGCAACTGAATTTTACTCTGAAGGCATGTTTAAATACAATTAAATTATAAAATCAAAAGAATTTAAAATATAAATAATCAACGTCCCACTTTCAGCGGGCTGCCGTAAAATTATCAAACGTTGACTGGTCCGGAAGAGAAAACTGTTGGGAAGAACTGCTATACAGTATTACGTCACGGATTCTTTTTTTTTTCATAATGGGGCTGCAGATACATATTTTTACCATTTTCAGACCTAGTACATTCTCCAGGGGCTGGTATCCCTTTTTAGTGCGGCATCATGTAAGTGATACCAATTGCCTCCGGTAATTTTGACACCCAGTTTGACGATGTGAGCTTGTTCTAGGAATTTAATTTTCCAAGAGCAAAATTAATTTCATGTGATTCGGGGGGACATGATAGAATTCTGAAAGAACTTTCAACCAAATACAAAAATGTTACTCGTTATGATATTGAACTGTACATCCACCTACGGGAAATTTGCCAGAAAAAACAGAAAATTATTTTTTAAAAAAAGGTATTGTAATACAAAACATTGATTTTTTTCCCCCGAATGCCAATATATTGGCACTTGTAATGAGTGAGAAATAGGATGGTTTCTATCAACTTGGAACTTCTGAAGGAATTTTAATACCAAGTATAAGCGAAATCACAATTTAACAATTTTTTTAATGGCAGTCTCATTATTTTGTCAGAATAACCATTTTTACTTTTAGGAATGTAAGTCATTGATATAATATCCTTATCATGACCTTTTTTCATACTTTGCCTAAATAGCTTTAGGCATTCTATACAATGCCTAGGCAAAGTATGTAATCAATCTCATATTTCATACTTTGCCTAAAAACGTCCGGCATTGTATAGAATGCCCGCATTTCATACTTTGCCGGTGATTACGATGATTCCCGTTAGGTAGGTAGCTAGCTAGTGATTATTCACGCTCGAATCCTGAAGGCCAGGACCAATACAAATTAAAAAAAGTTTAAAGATATTAAAGGGATTATATACATATATATACAATAACGAAAGATCCAGAGCACCCAGCGAAGCTAATGGGGAACAGTTAGTAGCTCAGCAAAAAATCAGTTTGAGATTCTGGGAATAAATCTCGGAATCTCTATTGAAATTAATCAAAATTCAAGCAAACATACACTGATAAAAGAACTTAAAGCTAATTCTCTCTCTATTTCTCATCATTAGTATTGCTCAAAAAAAGCACAATTCACAGACTCTTTCAGTAATTGTCAGTTAAAATGTTTAATCTTTGTATTATGTAAAATTTAGGCTTTGCTTTGAATAAAAATATCATGATTTGAACCCACTTTTTTTATTCAGAAGCTGTTCAGATAAACATTTCCCGAATTATCATTAAATATATAAGTTCTCATAGAACTATGTTCACTAAATGGCAAGATTACCAAGTTTAACTAAGAAAAGAATGAAAAGCTCTAATACCTCCTATCTAGTTTACTACACGAAAAATGTTGTTCAAAAAAGTGTGGTAACACTCTAGTGTAAAAAAGTCGTTCACACTTTATGGAAACGATTTTGATAATTAATTTTTAACAATAAATACCATATTTTTTGTGGAAATTTCCTTCTATCTGATATTGATTCTTGAGAATAGCTCTAGCTCGAACTTTTCATAATACTAAACTTTTTCTTACAAGGGGAGGGCACGACTAAGGAAATTCATTTTGGGACGAGACTTGGTATAATAGTAGTAATCCATTAGGGTGGTTCAACCCTCAATGTATTAGCGCCGACTGGACGGTCAATTCGGATAAAATAGCCTTCGAAATCCATGCTTAGCTTTTATGCAATCAAGTTTTAATTATTTCCACCGACGCAGTAGCTCAACTGACAGAGCACCTGCTTTTTACATGGACGGCTAGGGCTCTAATCACGCAATGAACCTTTTTTCCTCCAATTTGTTTAATTATTTTTTTAATTAAATTTATTTATTAAATATTAAATTATATTTTATGTCATTATTCTGTATTTTATAAATTAAAATAATTACTGTAATTATATAAATACTTATATTTTATAAAAATATTTTTATGTTAATAAATAATATTTACAATAAAAAATATAAAATATTTTATATAAAAATTAGTTAAAATAGTTTTACAATGTGAAATACAACATATTATATAAATAAAACATTATATATAAAATAACATAATCTATAAAATACATTATTGATATTACTATTATTATTAAATTAATTATTTTATAATTAATATAATAAAAAAATATATATATAATGTGTCTTGTGTTTATATATTATTAATTTAATTATTTTATTAATTATATAAAAAAAATTTTATGAGTTTGTTTAAATAAATTTATTTAATTTTAAAAAATAACTAAATGAATTGAAAAAAAAGTTGATAGCATGACTCGAACCCTATCCGCAAATTAAATAAATTTATTTAAAAGAACTTATTACATATTTTACATGATTATAAAATAATTAAATTAGTTCTGCCCTTACTACTATACATTGCAGATATCCTCTTAACAAATGGTTTCATATATATATACACAGATGGTTTAGCAGAAGATGAGATTAAAAATGCTGGTGATGGAGCCTATTCAACTGCATTCAGTATTAGTTATCCCATTGGAAAGAATTGTGACAATTTTAATGATGAGACAGCGGCAATAGCATTTGCAATCGATAAATTGGAAAGCTGTTCTGAATGCAATAGTGTTTTTTTATAGATTCTCACGTTGCCATTTTGTCTCTAATAAACTCAAGATATAATGAAATCACACTAGTTCATTCCAGTAGAATGAAGTTAATTGAACTTAGGAAGTCTAGAAAAAGCACTGCCCTCCAGTAGATTCCCAGCCACTGTTAACATTTTTGGAAATGAGAAAGCAGATAAGTTTGCTAAAGCAGGATCTCTCATGTCCAGTAAAAGAATCATTTACAGTAAACTGCAAATTAATAAAGCCTCCCTGTATGGTGATGCAGCTACAGGTAAAAGGTAGAATATCTTGCTTAATAAAAATGGTAGAGTCCTCAGTTCCCTGTCTTAATCTATTAGAATTGCGTACTTTTGTTTACTTATTGGGTATGATTATTTGTAGAGGCATTTACATCGCATTGGAGTAAAGGATTCGGGTTGTTGACTTTTGCGCCACCAGGGTGAAATGGATGGTGACTACCTCAGACACTGCCCTATTGTTTTAAGGTTTTTTGTAGACAACTCTTGGAGGCAAATTTTAATTCTTTTTATGCTTCATCATCATTTTGTTGGTCTGCTCCTCAACTAATGGCAGAGATGCCAAAGATGGACGTAGGATAAAAAAGTTTTGCTTACAAACAAATACATTATTTTGACATTTTGCCCTAAGTTTGTTATAACATCCCCTTCCCCCAAGTTTTTTGGGATATTTTTGAAACCTATTAAGTGTATCCACCAAATAAGAATTTTAAAAAAGCACTTGTGCATTATACATTCAATCAATTCGTCAAATGAAAAGACATCGCCAAACCCCACAAAATGCAACCAATAATGGAAAAATGTTCCTACACATGTACAAACACAATTTTGTTTGCACATAAAATGAAAGCACTTAGCAAAGTTTTTTGATTTGGCGCAATTGATCAACAGTATATTATGTAAATACCCAAAAAGATCATGGAAACACATTTTATGTACAACCAAAATAAATTTTTACAGCATTAAATTCAAACAAAGAATAAAAGAAAATGAATTTTTTTATTTGAATACTTTTAACTTAAGTGTTAAAACATGAGCAACAAGATTTGTTTTACAAGTATATGAACAAATTATATGATTCTAAATTACATGACTAATGTCTGAAGAAAAAAAAACAATTTAAACAATTTTATTCCTACGAGACACCCACTCATTCAAAGCACATCATTAAATGCATAATCTACATTCATTAGACAAACATAGTTCTTACAATCATATGCATTCACAATACAAATTGAATATATTGATTTTAATGCAATTTGTTAAATTTCATTCACATTGCATAGTGAAACAATTTTTAAGATTCTAATCTAGAATTCGGATAAATTTCAACTTAGCTTAAACAATATAAAAATTATAATTTTTATTTAAAAAAAAACAGATTTCATTAAAATTATACAAAATTATTTAAATTACTTTCAATCCCAAAAACAATCCACAATTCTATTTTTGTTAAAAATTAGAATTCATTATTGAAAAGCTACTATTGTGTAAGATATAAGTATACATACATACAAGTATATACTATATATACAAATTACATTTTCAATAAATTACGTTGACAGCAATCACATCATAACAAAATTTTATAAAAATAACTTTCAACTAAGTTTTTCTATCAGTCAAAGTTTCTTATTAGACAAATATTTTTTTTTTCCAACTGATAGTGAATGACAGAACTAAATTTAATACAAAATAATTTACCTACAATATTTCTCAACAAGAAATTAAACAAGATAAGCATTAATAGTTTATTCCTTTAAGCATATTTCTTTATAAATGAAAATAACTTTTAAAATATATATTTCCTTTAGGCATAAAAAGATGCAATGCAGTCTCTTCAATTTTGGTGCGCTTAAATGGGTACATTGATTTTTTTAAATTAATATTTTAAAAGTATTTGAAATATTTTGTAAAATTTGAATACATTTGAATATGCAACTGGTAGCAAAGTTGATTTTTAAATCCATTGGTGACATAAAATATCTTGCAAATCTATAAATTAAAATGTTGAAAATGAGCATTTCTTCTGCATATTTTATTTTTTTCTAAGAAATTTATAAAATAAAAGCCATGTAGTATAATAAAAACATTTTATACTTTAGTTTTAGTTCTGAGCTTAAAAATGATTTACTTGTTTAGGTATATCATTTTCCACTACACTGTGACCTAAATTAAAATGTAGTAAAAAAAATGTTTTGGCAAGACATGCTTTTTATATAAACATTTTAGACACATTTTCAGCAATAAAAAAATAATGTGGCGTGTGTGTATATTTCTTTCTCAGGGTCATAAACAGTTCCAAAACATTCATAAAGATTTTAACTATTATAGATTTAAAACAAAACAACATATATTACTGGTCATAATACTTCTAAGTATCAAAATACATACATAAATATAAAATAAAACTTTCCATCAAATTTTTAAAATATCTAAACTTTAAGTAAATATTTAAGTGTGCATACACTAAATATATATGAACACAATTAATTACTATACACACCTAATAGAAATCTAATACATACGGTTCTTCCTTATATTTCTTTTTCAATTCAAAAATAATGCAAAATATGCATGAAATACAAAACAGTTCTGGTAAACTTAAAAAAGCATTGTCCTTTTGTTCTAACAATCAAAATGCTTCAATTCCATGCTATGGAATTTTATTCAAATATAACTTCCTATATAAATATTTCATTAGAGTTCAAAGACAAACATGAATTCCACTTTGAACAAAAATATTTCCTTTTACAAGCTAGGATTTATTTATTTATTTTTTGCAACAAAGTGAAGTTGTTATTTACCTTTAACAAAAGCAACTATATATTAATATGCAGATTATTATACCATTAGGTGTATTCTTCAAAATAAAGTTCATCTCAATTAATTTGATGACAGTAAAATTTACATATTCAAATGTATTTTCAAAATTTTGGAATTAAACATTATATATAAGTTACAGTAAAATTAGTTTCCCAACAAAGTTTCAATCGTTTCGAGTTTACAATAAATTTCACCAAGTTAAAAAGTAAAAAACTGCAGATTTTACAGAAATGGTCCTGAAGCAACTTAACACAATACTTGTAAGTAACCATTTTATTTTCCGTTTATCAGTCAGTTAACAATATAGTACAAGCATTACTGCTGGCAAATTTCAAATTAATTAAATGTTCCTTTGTAAATTCAAAAATTTGAGGTAGCCTTAATCCCAATCAACTCGAATTACTATTTATTCAAAATACCTAGACATAAACAAATTTCAATTTAATTATATATGTTTATACAAGTTACACGATTAAGAATACCATTTAACAAGGGTATTTGCAAACAAAAATTTGCAAAACTTCAAAAACATGCAATTCACTCTACTGACAATCATTGGTAATACGGTAACTAGCTTTAATGCAGAATGAGACCTGTACAAATATGCAAACCATTTGTCCATATTTGAATATATTACACCAAACTCCATTTTCAAACTGTACTTGAAAATTGTTCTTAAATATTAGTAGTAATACAATTATAGACTAAATGTTATGCATTTAAATAATTAAAATAGCTTTCATTTTTAAAACATTTTAATAAATTTAATCCTATTAAAAAAATTTTAACCTTTTATGTCATCTATCAGAAATTGATTTAGTGCAGAATTTTGATTTTTTCCCTTCAATACTATTATTCAAATAATAGTTTCTTCTTTGAAAATATACAATCAACTGTATAACTTAGCAACAATTGTGAAAAATATTTTCACTATACAAACAATAAAAACATTTAGCTAAACAATATCATTGATTATAACAACGAGATTGACGTATAACTTCTAAAAATGGGTTAACACTAACAATAAGCTTCAAATAAAGTAACAAATTGCTATTATACTACAAAAAGATATCAGTTTGGAATGTATAACTTTTACTGAATGCTACATTTATTTTTAGCACCAAATACACTATAAAAGGAAGACATGAAAACAACTGATAGCAGAAGAAATACCATTTTATAATTAACATCTATAAATAAAATTTTCATATGGATATTGTTCATATATTTAAATGATCACAAGATAAACAAATTAGAATTTATTAAGAAATAATCCGAAATATATTATTATGAGTATATTTGCTATTTTAGAGAAAGTAAGATGACATATACAAGAAAGAATTAATTATTAAGCATGCTAACAATCTTGTAAACAGTATTTTAGCTGACGAATATTTTTTGAAAGGAGGATGGGGCAATCTTAATATAAATATGTTCAGTAATTTAAATCCTTACTACATTAATTATGCTATCATATGTATTCCCTAATAAAGAAAAAATTATTTAAAAAATATGTAAAAGTAATTAGAAAAAACGCTCTTTATATTTTGTGGTATGGTGAACATCATTCAATTTCAAGCATTTAATAACAAAACAAGTGAAGAATTTCATATTCATTTTGAAATTTACTTAACAAAATTTCATGTGTATTCTGATACTTAAATTCTTCAGGACTTAAACTATCATGGGGAAAAAATAAGTGATGTTTTTAATTATGTTGGTGAAAAGTTAGAATGTTCTCAGAAAACATTGTAATTTGTACACCATACTTTTTCACAAAATTTTTTAAATCGCAATCATAAGAAAAAATAATTTGTAACCATTTATACACAATATTCATGATTGGTTTTCTTAAACCATTGTTATTGATACATCTAAAAATCAATATAATAAATAAAAATATTTAAAAGTCACCAATATATTTTCATAAAAGAATGTATTATATCTTTAATTTAAGAATCATATACAAGGAAAATTCACATTAAAAGGTTCAGTGAAATATATATATATCAACAAAAACTCATTCACACATAAGTAGTAAAGAATTTAATATTTTTACCATAATTACTTTTTATTAAATAACTTATTTCAGTAAAAACTGGGATGCAAAAATCTGTTTGTAAAGATAAAACTCGCAAAACTGTCAATGAAGATGTGGTTTAAAATGTTACAACAAAAAAAGAAAGAAATTGCAGATAATGGCAAAAGAAATCAAAAAATTGTAAACAATTATATAAATTTTATGAGATTCTTTACTCTAAAAAATTCATTTTAAATTGGAAAAAAAAAATATCTATGCCTTAATTTAATTTTTACAAAATTTAAAAAGTAATTCAAAAAAAAAATTCTAACATTAAATAAGAAAACAGTTAACTGTAATGAATTTGAAGAAAACAAAATAGAAAAAAGAACTTCACTTGAACAAATGAAAAAAATCTATAATCATAAGTTTTAAATAAAATGTTTATTATATCAACTGTAAACTTTTAAAAATAAAAACTATACTCTCACTCAGCTTCTAAAAAAAATGTATGGCTCAGAAAAATTTAATTTTGTACAGTAGTTCCAACTCATGGTGATCACTGCATTTAGTTCATCTCTAGCATCATCAGAAAGAAATAAGTTTATAATACATAAGCTCTGTGTTCCAGAGCTTCATTTCTTTGGGCAGGAATTTACAAATATACATCAATTAAATGTTATAAGTTGTCCTTGTGCCAGACCCATCTCTTGTTGGTATGGTCAAAGCTGTGATTTATCCACTGCTGTTGAAGCAATGAATATCGTTCCTCACTAAGAAATAAAGGTTTCCCACGTCTGAAAAGGGAAATGAATCAAGATCAACTATAGGAATACTTTTATAAATGCAATTATATTTCTCTTCAAAACCATACAAATTCACTAATCAATAAAAAATTTCAAAAGAATATTATCTAATATATAAAATTCTTCTGTCACAGTGTTTGTAACCAAACTCCTCCGAAACGGCTAGACCGATTCTAATGAAATTTTGTACGTATATTCAGTAGGTCTGAGAATAGGATGTAAACTATTTTTCAATCCGATATTGCAATTAGTTAAAAAGATATTAATTAAAAACCTTAAAAAGCTTAATTGTTTTACTTCTGCGGGTTGTTTACTTGGCAGAACTTCCATTCTGTTTCGGCCGAGCGGTGATCCGATGTTTTCCACCATCTTAAAATTGCCATCCAATTTCTACTGTTGAAATCAGACAAAAAATAATTACAGAATCGGAAAGATCATTTATTTCGCCACAATACGGTATAATTTTTTTTGCAAAATAATGATATTTTCTATTTTTTAAGAATGTTTTATAAAAGGGTTAAAACTGATGAGTTTTTATGCAAATTATTTCTAAATTGTTGCGTATGAATTTGTTTTCGTGTTATTAAAACGATATTCTACACTAAATAACTTGAAGCCTTTTTCTTTTAGATCCAGTCATTTAAAAAATAAAATTCTCAAAACTTTTTTTTTTAAAGATTTTTCAAAAAATACTCAAAATTTTAACTTAACATTGAATAACTTTGTCATTTATGAAGATAATAGCACGAAACTTTATTTCCATGTGTAAAAGAATATTATCCGTAATCTGCACGAAGATTGAAAAAATTGCTTAAACATTACGGATTTTAAAAATTTTTTTGTGATTTTCGTAAAAAACAGTTTTTGCGAGAAATAATTTAAACTGCATTTTTTGTACATTTTTTTTTATTTAAAGGTACTTTATTTTTGCAATTAATTTGTGAAGTTTGAAAGCATTAACTTAAAAATTATGCCCTGAAAATAAAAAATTAATAAAATATACGCGATTTTACATTTAGCCAAACCTTGCCGTCGAAAAATAGTTTTGCGCCAAAGACCTTTGAACTGTTTAACCGTCGACCGCATCTAACTTAAGGGTTAAACTAAAAAGTTCTGCCTTAAACAGGGGGAAATCAGTAAATTTGGGGAGTAAAAAAAAAAATGCGAGTGAAAAAGTTATTTGTGCTTCAATTTTCGTCATTTTTTCTTTAGATAATTTTCAAAATTAAATCATTATAGATGTTAGATTAAAATGACAAAATGCATTCAATACATTTCTGAAACTCATTTAAAATATTTATCAGTATCAAAATTTTTGTTCTCTTTCATAAAACTTATAGTTTACTTTAAAATAATGCCTAATGTATAAATCTTATTTGACATATAATTTCATAATAAAAACGCAAAATTTTCCCATTTCGAAATATTTTTTTTTAATTATTCAGTTAAATAAGCATAACTTCCTTAGAAAAAAATAAAAGCTATGTTCAAATAAAAAATTCTTCATTATTAATTGTGTGTGTCATTAATATATCAAAAATCGCTAAATTGGCATGTCTCAATTAATTGCTAAATGAATATTTTTAATCAATATTAGTATAAAAAAATTAATTTTGTTTTGTATTTTATGATTTCTTCTAAAATGAATAAATATAGATGAATTTAAATGAAAATGATTTTAAAAAAGTCCTTTGATCATTTAGAATTAGTGACTAAAAAAATAAAATGCCAAAAACTATCTTTTTTTAAAAGAATTTAATTTTTTTTTACAAAACAATGATATTTTGCATATTTTATGATTTTTTTCTAAAATGAATCAAAATCGTTGCGTTTAAATAAAAATGATTTTTAAAACTTTTAGAATCAGTGATTTAAAAAATAAAAAGCCAAAAACTTTTTTGAACAAATTTTAATAAAACACTCAAAATTACTTAAAACAATCATTTAATAATTTTTTCTTTTATAAAGATAATTGCATGAAACTTTTTTCCGTGTATCAAACATTTCAAAATATCTTCACAATTTTACTTCAAGATTTAAAATAGTAGTAAAATTTTGTAATTGGAAAAATTTCTACTTTTCTGTCTTTTTCAACATACAACTATTTTTTAAAAGGCTACATTTTCGTTTCCGGGGACTAAAAAATTGCAACGAAAGAACTGAAAAGTGAGTGAGTGATTTATAAATTCGCACTGTTCGCCTATTCGAGGGTTTTAGGCGACGGACCTCGAAATTTTCAACCATGGTCAAGTGACGAGGACGACACCTAAGCTTTTACCCACCTCTCCCAAGTACCACACCAACACAAGAACAAATTTCGAAAAATGGAGTTTTAATGTCATAGTTAAAGAAAAATCACTCACATTGCGCATACACACACATAAGTGCTATCGTCCTGAGGGAAACAGGAAATTCCCATGGGGATTAAGTTATTCTCTGGTAAAAGCCTGTGCAACGCCAGGCTAAGCGGAGAGGAAAGAAACAAAGAAGTAAAAGTAATTTCGAGAAATAATATTGGAAATGCTGATTTTGTGAAGAGAAGGGAAAATGTTAAACGAGAAAGCCATGACACGCACTCACGGGTCATGCACTCACATCCTACGCGTCACACCCACACAAAAGTGCTGGCGTCAGAAAGAAAGGAGTAAATTAACATGGGGATTAAGTTATACCCTCGGTAAAAACCTGTGCAACGCCGGGCCGGGTCAGCTAGTGCATATATAAATACTCATTGGATATTTTTTTCTTCCTTTGACATTTATTATTAGAAAAGAATGAATGCTCATGCAGAAATTAGAATTGTTTTATTTGAAATTTTTAAATAAACTACTACTGCATATATAATCAGTTTTACTATTATATATAAAAGAAATCTACCCTCAAATTTTTGGGTACATTAAAATTCATAAAAATGGAGTACATTTTAATACTTAGATTACCTTATACACAAATTAGAATGAAAATAACCAAGGAAAATTGGGTTAAAAAGACAATGAAAAGAAATCAGAAATTTAACTAAATAAGCATCCGAAAATAACTGGAAAAATTCAAGAAAAATTTCACAACTGAAATAATCTGATTCAGTTTTTTCAATTACAAGAGTTTCTAAATCATAAAACATAGGATTAAATAGTACCAAAAAATATATTATTGATTGCAAACACATTACTGATCCATACATAAATTTTCTTTATAGCTTTGATTTTAACATTTGGCAATTTACCAAAAGAGTTAATAAGCCTATGGAAATGATATATATCAAAACAAAAATAATTAAGAAATCTAAAGCAAATTTAAATTAAAAAAATCAAGTAAAATTAATTAAATGAAAATAGTGATAATAAAACAAAAATCCTTAACAAACCTACAATAGTTATTTGCATGATCATTTACATTTTTACAGAGGTGAACCTTAAATCACAACATGCTTAGGTATATTTTCTACAAAAGTTTAAATAGTTTTGGTAAATGAAATTAATTAAATGATTAAATTATGAAGTCTTCCTAGCAATTTCAACTTCTTTTTTTTTACTGCTTGTGTTTCATTTTTAAATTTCAATTCCTTCCTCTAACAAATTACTTTGCTCCCCTAATATTTTCTTAACAAAAATTATAATCCCTCTATAAATGTATGTCCTGTGTTTCACTTAATTATTCCATCCATTGAATATTAATCAGTGCCAGCAAAACATAAAGACTCTTTTAAGTATGTATTTAGATTTTAATCAAAGCAATCAGCCAGAAAATATAAAACAAAATTGTATTGCATTGTGATTACTAAAACCTGCAACATGACTGACAAAACTGCCATAACAAATTCAGGGAGCTGTAAATTGTTGGAAAACAGTTCTCTATTTATACTAGTTTTTAAATTGAATCATTTAATAACACAAAAAAGTGCATTTCTATTGTAACCATTTTTAAAGAGTACCTAAACTTTTACAGAGAGATGAAAATTAGCATTAACACAAACAATAATTCTAATCATAATTTAAGTTTTATTTCCCTTGTATAACAATTTTAAGAAGTATCTTTTAAAAGTAAGCAATTTAAAAGTATTTTGCAATTAAAAATGATTAATGCAATCCAAATCTATAAAATACTTTTAAATATATAAAAGAAAAATATAATTCTTCCATTATATAATCATGAAAGACAAAGTTAATAATTACTTTAAATCTCTATCTTCTTCTCCAAAGCTGTCAAGATATACCGAACCCCAAAGACATGCTCGTTTTCCTCGAATTACAATGATAGTTGATGAGTTAACAGCAAGGTAAATAGCAGTACCGGCGCCACATGCTATAGAATGCTATAATGAAATAAATATAACAAAAATTTTAACTTATACTATTTGACAAGATAATATTTGGAGAAACAACATTTCTCTTAAGCCAGTCAAATCTAGAAATTAAAGAAACACTTGTGTAATTAGACACCATTTTGAAACAGAGTTACATAATTCACATTCTATTATAATAAACTTTACCTAGTAGTTATTACATGTTTGTATGAGAGATAATTGCATCTAATAACTTCAAAAATATTTTCAGTAAAATTATATTTGTGTTAAAGTATTTCAAAGGTAAGAAATCGTCTTTTGAACTAAGAGGGTATCAAGAATTCTGATTTCCATAAACCTCACCAATAATTTACCAAAAAGATGGTATTCAACTTTTTACATTTATTATTTCCCAAACTATTGAAAGAAATAGTTTTAAAGTTTTATTTAGAGATTTTAAGGAACAGCAAACCTAAATATCTAAAAACTCTGGTAAGTTATAATTCACTTAATTCTTAAAATATCAAATGTTTCAGATGCTCATTTAACATAACAAGGCACATTTTTGTTAAACTCAAAAACTTTTTAAAACTTTATAAAATTTGTAATTTGGCTTAACTTTCTTGTGATAGATTAATTGAAAACATGAACATACATCATAAAATAATTAGTTTTCACCCAAATTATTTGCATCAAATAATTAATTTCCTTTGAGACATTAACAGTGACTTCAATTTTGTCCAACTGTGAAGAAAATTACAAGTTATTAGAAATGTTTTCTTTCATAACTGTACAAAAACTATCTAAACATACAACATTAAACATTCTGAAACATTAACATTCTGATCTTAAACTTTTGATACTTTATTCTCATTTTGCATTTTGTTATAATTCATCAAATGATAATCAGATAATCAACATTGGTAAGTTTTCAAAATGAAGTTGAAAAAAAAATTATTTGAACTTGCATCTCTTAAAACTCTACTAACCACTTAATACTTAAAATATTTTTAACAGCAAAATTTATATAAAAGATATATAAAATATAAGTACATAATATAAATGAAAAATATACTAACTGCAACAGCTTCATAATGTGACAATTGACGACAGCAATTTTCCCTCAAACAAACCATTGTGCCACAAATTAAACACAAAGATGGATCTTTTGGTTCAGTATGACACATTGAACAAGGTTTTTTGTGATAATATTTGAAAATGTCATCATAGTTGTGTGGTAATGTGAGTAAAGAAGGAGGATACCACTGTATACGATCTTGGAGTAATTTCTAAAGAAAAATAATTTCAAATTAATGAAAAAGTTTTATTTAGCATAATTCCCATGCAATTGGGTACAGAAACAGTATTCAATTTATTAATAAGAATACTCATTCAATTAGCCTTAATATAAGTGCACAATCCTTTTTAATTAATTGAACAGGCAGCATAAAATAACATAACAGATTACGAAAAACATCTTCAACATCTACTGTAACTTTTTTTTTTATGTATTAGCAAATATTATAATTTCATTGTACACATATGTAAAATTCCAAATTGTATATTGATTCAAATCAATTTTAAAAGTGGCAATTTCTCTAAACATTTAATTAACAGAGCTTGGCAATTACAGACATTAAGCTTCAAAGTTTTCACATCGAAGTATCATTAGATTTTTTTTTAAATGTTTGTATAATTAGTACAAATAAGATATGATGAAATTACATATAATTTTTTAAAACAATTTTTCCCATCAGAATATATTTTCATTTTGTATATTGTTTCTGTAATTCTACCAAAACAGCCAAAAATTTTTAAAAAATGGTATTTTTGTGTCATGAAATAATATTTATCAAACTATTAATTTAAAAAAAATATGTATAATATTACAAAAATCTGTAATATTATTTTTAAAAAACTGCAAGTGTCTTCTACTATTGAATATATTTGCATTATTTTCCATTACTGTGTTTTTATCAAAAATTTACATAAAATATTAAGTTATCTTAAGGAAAAAATAAATTGATCACTTATTTTATCATTATCATATCTAATAAATAAAAAAATTTCTATAGCATACATTTCAAAAACAAAACTTAACCTTTTTGCTGCCCTATGATCAAAAGTAAAACGTTATATTTATAAAAATCCAGAAATAAAACTTAAACATAAAAACTGTATGTAGGGATTCCAAAAAAATTATATAATTTATAACATGTTTCTGTTCCATGAGTGGAACATGGGAATTAAACAGTTTTTTCACATAATTTTAAAAAATATGATAAATGATATTTTTGTTCAAAAGTCGATTTATGCACAATTTGAGAAACTGTAAGCAAATTTTGAAATGTTTTCCAGAAATAACTCAGATTATGCAGAAAATTATGCTTTCCAAACAATTTCAAAAAACTGTTCAATACTTATAAGGATGAATTTATAGATTTAAATAATTTTAAAATTTATTGGCCTGATACTCAAACAAAAAAGAAGCAATAACTTAACTCAGTGACACAACAGCACATGAGGGTTCTGGCCTATTGTGCCCATATCAATATACGTCTTGACCTTGGGCTCTGAAGTGCATGAGCAGATGTTCCAGTCAGGTGGTCAGTCTGGAGCAAAGCCCCCAGTGTTAAGTTCCCAAGCAAGCTTGGTTCTCATTTATCGACCCACTGAAAGGATGAGATGACCTTGCCCAGCTTGGGGTTTGAACCTCAGACCTGTTGTGCGGAAACGTGATGCACTACCCCTCAGCCACTTTTAATTGTTTTTACATAAAGAACCTACAACCTGTTGCACTTTTAATATTATTTTAAGTATTTCTGTGGGAGGGGGGATATGGGATTCCCCAAAAACACCTTACAGTCTTAAGGGTTCCTTGATTTGTAAAAGTTTGAAGACCACTGCTCTAATCCACAGCTATTGGATTGATTTTAACAAAACATCAATTCTTGACAGTAAATTCTGAGTGCAATTTTTCCTCCACCAAATAATGTCCGAATTTGCAGTTTATATTTGAAGCAAACCTATTCAGAGAATTTTCGTTCTATTAAAAAAAATGAAATCTAATTCAATTAATACATTTTGTGGAGAGAAAAAGTAATTAACCCATTAACTGAGTGTGAGGAAATATTTTGTTGTACACAAACTATTACTGCAATGGGCACGATGAAATATTTCAATAAGTATTACTTATAACAACTACGACAATACTTACAACTCTGAAGAAAAAAGTCCCCATTAAGAAATGAATTGAATAAAAGTTTACTCCTTGATTAACAAGTTAATAAGAATGAAAGTAATAAAGGAAATGTGTAATCATGAATTAAATGGATGGAAAACAATATAATTTTCACATGTTAAGGTGGAATTCAAATTTGATTTAAAATAGTAGTTTGACCAACACTTAAAAGAAATATTTTGAGATTTCATGAATCTTGGAGTCACCTTAAAAAAGTACATTATAGCAACATTACAAATTTAGAAATTATTTGCAAAAAAAAAAAAATTATGCAGATTACTTTTTTTTTCAAAAGTATACAAAACCTGTTCAATTAAAACTTTCAATTATTCATTACTTTTCTGATTCAATATTACATATATTAGAGAATAAAAATGTTAATTATAAAACAAAAGATTTGAGTGAAAAAATATATACCCTTGCAGCAATCACAGACAAATTTATAAAATATACATAATCATCACACCAAGTCTTTATTAAATCCCTACAATCAGGAACCGTCCACTCAATGCAGGAGGAGGATTTTAATTCAGTTCTTGGTAGTTGGCATAAACCAAGGAATTGGCAAAAATAGTGAAATTCGTCATCATCTGCCTAAAAAAATGTTTAAATTCGATTAACTAAATTAAATTAAAATGCACCAAGTTAATTAATTAATGGAATAATTTTATCATGACCAACAAATATTTTTAATTAAAATTTTTGCATTAAATATATTATATGAATTTTAATTTTAAAAATGCAAAAAATTATTCAATAATTTTAAAAAATTGATTTTGATTGCTAGTTTGGCCACTACAGAAAACTAATGAGTGTGTGTGCATACATTGTATACCCATGTAGTGTTCAATATATTTTCTTTTTTTTTAACTCTTTTTTTTTTTTTCATCTAGTATTAAAAATACATTCTACAGTATCGTTTTGAAAATATTCAGTATGACTTTAGATTGTAAGCATTTAATTTAGTATGATGGTGACAACTGTTGAAATATTAATTAAAATGCTTAAAGAGTGAAACACGCACATATACATATAATACACTGCTGTCCATTGAAATTACAAAACCAGGAAGAAAAGCAAACACAATGAAACCTTACTTATTACACCTGTACAACATAACTGGAAGAAAAAATAATTAAATTTGTACGCAATTTTGGGTATACAGAATCCGAAATTAGAAAACACATCTGACACCTAGGGCAGTTTTAACCCAGTTAGGCAACAAATCAAACTAAGCAAATAAGAGCAAGTCATTCCATGTTCTTTAACATATATGCTACACTTCATCAAACTAGTCACTTGGCAACTCAAGACCAGAAATTTTCAATGGGTGAGATATCTACAAAAGAACAAGAGATGTTTGTGTGCTGTTCTTAATGATGGCTGCCCATACCATCATTGTATTCACTTTGTGCCCACAAACACAGAGACATCCATCATTATGGTGCATGCAGAACCAGGATTCATCTAAAAAAATAATGTGGGGTTTCACTACCATATCTAGTTTTGTTGTACAGCACACAACTATCACTGCTTGCCTCTATGCTGTAGTGTTATGCAGCCAGATCCTCACTCATGATTCTTAGTGAGGATATGTAAACTTGCAAGGCTGATCGGACAACATATCTGTCCTTTCAGGTATTTGTGGTCAAGAGACCATAGAAATCTTGCATTGCATTCAATATGATCCTCCTAAACCCATCAATTCCAATTCATATTACATTTGTTGGATTCTAACTAATACAAGCAGCAACACTGCAAAAGTTGTTATTTTACCTTCTTATACCAAACATAACATGATTTTCTCACAAACAATCAACATTGAAATGCAATTTCAGAATGAGAAACTCAAGGTGCAACTTTCTTTTTACACAATTTGAAATCCTATTTCTCCCTCATGCATTGTTTGATCATGCAAATCATTTTCATTTCTCAGCATCTTCTTTCTTTCAGGCAAATCTGATGTATGTATTATCCCGCCCCCTTTTAATGGCCATCAGTGTGTGTTTATGTATGTATGAAATTCATTAAAATTATATCATGATTGCAATAATTATATTATAAATAAAATTATTTCATTGATAATTACCATTTTTCCTAGCAACTTTTTTGAAGCATCAAAATACTATGAAGTACAAACAAATAAAACTAACACATGGTAAAAAAATTTCAAATACATATTCTATTTATTTTTTAAATAAAATTTTTAGTTTGATAATCAGATTTAACTACTTTTTTTTAAAAAAATTACATAAACAGATTTAAAGGTACATGTACTTCTAAATATGTTGCTGAATGGATAAAACGATGCAAACAAGTTTGACAGATTAAAATACTTTTATCTACAGTACAAAATTCGCACTTTTATCAATTAAAGAAAACAGAAATAATCTTTGCATTCAAAATTATTGAAAACTGAAAAACTTAATTAAAATTTACAAATTCTTTGGAAGTCAGAAACTATCATATTTCTGATTATAAGTCGGTCTGTTTATCAGGAGAGAGTGCATTTTTTCTTCAAAAATATACCCCAAATTCAAAACTTGTATATAAGCCAAACTGAAGAAAAAATTTGCTGTAATTTACAAGCATGTTCCCATGAGGACAAAAATGTAACCAAGCAGATAAAACAGGTAGAGCTATTTTCAATCAAACTGCTGAACAATGAAACATCAGACGACAATGACGATAGTGTTACAACCCTACCTAATGCTAACAAAACTTCCCCTTCCTATTCCTTTGTTGTCTTGTACACAATCAAAACTAGTAATACTTTATTTTTATTTTTTTTTACTAAGAAATAAGGAAAAGAAAATTTTAATTCTTGGTTTATGGTATGCACATTCTTTTTGTGCATATAAAATTAATGTTTAGTATATATAATTATAAGTAATAATAAAAAATATAACATACTTTTAAGCGGATTTCTTCTTCAAACAAGTGACTTTGCAGTAAAGCTGCTATCCTCAAAAAATGTAAGCAGTTATGACGCACACATTGATCTAAATATTTTTCTGTAATGTCTGAAATAAGCTATAAAAAAAATAAATCATTTTTTAAAAAAATTCATACATATTAGTAAAATTTCAATATCATGCAAATTTTTAAGGGCAAATTTTTAAGTAAATTTAAAATGCTTAAGTATTTAACAACAAAATAAACAGCATTTAATAAAATAACTTACATCTGATTTATCCATTTCACCGTCATCCAAATACAGGCAACTGTATTCCAAGCGACTAATCACATAACTAAACAATGTTCTTATGTCTTTCATTTTACTATTCACCTCCGACTAAAAAAGCATACAAATTTTATTTAAATCATCACTTTTATGCAAAAGTTTAATTTACTATCAAAATTTATAAAATAATTTTCATTATCAACATACTTCACATTCTTCATCATCAGAATCTTCATAATCTTTGAAACACTGAAGAGCCTTTAAACTCAATTCACTTCTGCATGAACGAATTAATCTACGACTCATTTCGACTAATGACTGAATAAAAATGAAGTTATATAGAACCTGAATCACACATTTGTAATAGCCTGAAATGAACAACAATCATTTGAAATAAAAAAGAACTAAAATTTCAGTATATGTATTGATATAACAGAATACAATAAGTATTTAATTTATAAGTAAAAACATACAAAAATAAAATAATCCTCATCTTATTAAAAATGGTTTTGACACAAGAAAATTAAAAATTGTATAGTAATGACTAATATGTGCTAAACATAAACTTTTCGTTATTTAAACTTGTAATGAAAATGAATTTCTTTACAAAATTTAAGAGGGAAAAAATGTACTCTACAACTATTAAATTATTGAAGATGAAGAGGATTGAAGAATGCTTGAAAACTTATTATTTTTTTACAGAAAAATGTATTATATTATACACTAGCTCTTATACACTCACTTCACTGGATATTGCATGATGTTGTATGAATATATACTATTTAGATAGTTAGATAGATATATAAACTATTGATAAGTTCTAGCATTAATCATTCAATTTTATCCAAAAACATTCTTATAACTATCACCTTTTGATTTAAAAAGGACAGGACTTAAATTTCCAAAATTGTAGAATAATCTTTTACGTTCCAGTAACCCCCCTCCCACAAAGTAGTCTCCGTAAAGCCCATTTTTAGTGGATTTCTACACAACAAAATAAACATGCTCATGAAATTTCAAGTCTAAATCTAATTGTTCAAAAATAGAATATATCTTTATCAACAATCCCTGTACCCCCTTCCCCCCGCCCCTTTGAGAGTCAATTTCTGAAAGACCCATACTTAGCAGATCTCAATTCAACAAAAGAAACAAGCATACCAAATTTCATTACTGTAGGTCTAGTAGTTCAAATACAGGAATTTCTATCCAAGACCCCTTGGGGTCGATTTTCACAAAACTCATTCTTAGTGGAACTCTACTCCATGAAAGGAATATGCCCACCAAATTTCAAATCTGTAGTTCTAATCAATAACAGGAATTTTTTTTATAATGCTCCTTAAGGGTTTATTTTCACAAAATCCCTTTCTGGATTCCTTTCTGGATTATTTCCATGAAAATAACATGCCTACCAAATTTCAGGTTTATAGGTCTAGTCTATATATATATATAGAAAAGCGATTCACTCATCCCGATATCTCTGGAACTATTAAACCAACAGACTTGAAATTTGATAAGCATGTTCCTTTCATCAAGTAGAGATCCGTTAAGAACGGAATTTGCGAAAATCAAACTCTAAGGGGGGTTGCAGGGGCTTAAGGGGCATTATAGATATTTATTTCCCTTTTTAAACTCTTAGGTGTACAGTCTTGAAATCTGATAAGAAGCACTGGTGTAGCTAGTCCTAGCTGGGCCCAGTATTAAAATTACTTGGTGGTTCCTTTTCCAATAACATTTGAAAGTATTAAAATTTTACAATTGGGTGGCCCTGTAGCTCAGGGGGAGGGGGGCTCCGAATCATTGATACAACAGTAGCTATGCCCCAGATACGCATGGAGTAGAAACCTTCAATAAATGGGTTTTGCAAAAATTGACCCCAAGGGGTATTAATTGCAGGAAATTAAAGAGCATTATCGACAAATATTTCCATTTTTAAACCATTAGACCTACCTCCTTGAAAATAGGTGGGTATGTTCCCTTCATGGAATAGAGTTCCCTTTAACAAATAGTTTTGCAAAAATCGAACCCCAAAGGAGTTTACGAGAGGTCAAAGGGAGTTATAGAAAACAATTCCAGTTTTTGAATTGTTAGACCCCACATACTTAAAATTAGTTAAGCATGTCTTTTTTTTAATACAGATTTACTAAGAATGGATTTTACAAAAATCGACTCCTGGGGGGGGGGGGACTGAGCATTACTGGGGCATATTGACAAAAAAAAAATCCTGTTTTCAAACTACTAGGACTATAATAATGAAATTTGGTTTGCATGTTTCTTTTGCTGAATTCAAATTTGCTAAGAATGATTCTTTTGGAAATCAACTCACAATGGGGTTATGGGCATATAGATGATAAAAATTCCATTTTTGCATTATTAGATTTAGACTTAAAATTTAGCACGCATGTTTATTTTACAGAGTAGAGATCCACTGAAAATTGGTTTTGTGGAAATCCATTTCATTATTGGATTACAAGAGTGCAAAAAAACATTCTACTTAAATTTTTTAGATTATTAGAAATTATTAATCAGAGGTTTTGTCTTTTTTTTTATGAAGAGGTGGGAGTTGCAGGTATAAGTGCATTCTTCAATACAATCAAACTTTTATTGCTATAGGACTTAGATATCAATAATTTATATATATATATTACCGTTAATGTGTATAATTCAGTTCTTTCATAGAATAACTAGGTATTTCATGAAATAACTAAAGTATATAATAGATGAATAATTTCATACTTTACCTAGTTATTCTATGAAATAACTAGGTATTCTATGAAATTACTAAAAATAGACTGTTAAAGTGAAAAATAAACAATTTCAAAGTTATGTTATAAATTAATTGATCATAAATAGTTAAAATCTCTCGAAAAATACATTTATCTCTTTTGCGGATGAATAATTGATAAATATGGGAAAGCAAATAATATAATTTATTATTGTTCATATTGCTAACATTAGTTAAATGGAAAGGGGAAAAAGAATATGCAGCAAAAATAGATTATATTTAAATATTATCAACAAGAATACATGCTGGGAAGAAAAACTGTTGCTTGATAAAAACATTCCGTAAACTTTTTTAAACAAAAATGTAAGAGAATATTAATTTAAATTTTATGAGATACCTTTATTTTACTTTTCATTATTTACTAGAGCAAGGATTGCTGTGATGATACTTTGGATTGGACTGCTTATTATTTTTGAAACAAGCCCACTTTTTACTATTACACTTTTTTTACATGAGCACTTTTTAAATCCTTGTTCAGTACCACAACTTTGAGCTGTTGCAATAGATCAAAGCGTTGTGTCAATATTTGGAACTTCTTCAATGAAAATTCTCTCTCACATATACCTAACTGATATCTAGAGAACTGTTTTATTTGACCATTTCTAGTTCCCTAATCGGAAAAATCCTTCCTAAAGTAGCTAGAAACGGTTCAAAGAGCTTTTGAATGCCATATTTCATACTTTAAAGATCAAGTAATCATTATTCTATAGAATACCTAGTTAAATCATAGAATTCTATAATATTACATACTTTAACTGACTTGTCTAGATATTTCATGAAATACCTAGATATTCTAAAAAATAACGGATTTCCCAGTTTAACGGTAACATATATATAAACAGTATATATTTATACATCATGAAATACCCAACAAAGCGGGTAAGTAACAGTTAGTAGTTAATATATAGGAATATTTATAATGCCCCTTAACCTCTTGGAATATCCCTTAGGGCTCAATTTTCGTAAAGCCCCTTTTATAACAGATCTCTATTCCATGAAAGGAACAAACCTACCACATTTCAAGTCATTGAGTCCAATATTTCTTGAAATATTGCGATGAGTGAAGGAGTCACTTTGCTCCTTTATATATAGGGTACTTCATCAAAAGTACTTAATATATCTTTACAAAATACATAAAAAATATGAACAATTATGGTATAAAAAATTTTGATTTTGACTTGTTCATATTAAATTGAAACAGAATAAAAGAAAAAACGCAAACCATTTTATGTATACAGTAGAAGTCCGATAATCCGGCACGTTCAGGACCGGCTCGGTGCCAGACTACCGAAAATTCCGGTCTATCGGGAGGTAATTATAAGAACAATTAGGTTAATAATTAAACTACAAATACAGTATGCAAATACATACAACAAAGTTTATTTTACATTTCCTATAATGTATGTACACGTACTGTAAAACATATTTCACTTAGATTTAAAAAAGTCCCGAATGTCTTTTTGTTTTCTTGACTTTTGGCGTTTAGTATAAAATTTATTTTTAATGATATGGAAATCAATAATTTCTGAAGCACTGTAGCTAGTACTAGCCTCAGCAAAAGAGATAAATTTATTTAGTGATTCTGCAGCTTCTACCCAGCTGATTTTTTCCTTTTCTTCCATTTCGGCATCTGAGTCACTTTCTTCAATATTTTGAGTAGGCTGAGGGTTTACTACAATGTTGATAATGTCCTCATCGGTTAGTTCTTGTTCAACAGGCTCATTCTCGTCGATTAGAAGCCACTCCTCTACCTCATCTTCAGGCAGGTTTTTCAAGGGATTGTCAGCACTTCTAACGACATCCAAAACTTTGGTCAGAGCGTCTTGATGGTTTTCTTCCTCATCAGTCTGTAGAGTTAGGTCAGATGCAGGGTTTGCAGCTGGCCAAAGTTTTCTCCGGCATTTTTGGAGTGTTGCATTTTTAACCTGGTTTCAAGACAGTGCAATAGCATAGATGGCATCTTTTACTGTAAACTTTTTTTGAAAATAAGTCACGTCACAGTCGGCATTTAACAGGCCTTGAATAAAAGACCTTCTATAAAAGCATTTAAAATTTTGAATAACCTCTTGGTCTATGGGTTGAATCAAAGATGTTACGTTAGGTGGGAGCAGAGTAGCAACAATATTTCCAGAAACTAACTCATCTACTGGCGGGTGGGCTTTGCAATTATCCAAAAGAAGGATGGCTTTAGTATCTTCTGGTAGACCAAGGCTTTTAAAGGATTCCTTGACCTCAGGCACAAAGTGGTGAAAAAACCAGTCTTTAAAGAGGGTGGCAGTCATCCACGCATTTGATTGAGCATCGTATTGGACAGGCAAGTGTGTAACATTCTTAAAAGCCCTGGGTTTTGAAGATTTACCTATCACAAAAGGGGTCACTCGGTGGTTTCCAGACGCATTAGCACATAGCAAAACGGTTAATCTGTCTTTGTTTTTTTTTAAAACCCTTGGCTGCTTTTTCTCCAACCCCAGCTAGTGTAGATGTTGGTAAACATCGCCACAATAGCCCTGTTTCATCAGCATTGTAAATCTGTTCAGGTGTTAAATCATTATCAGCCACAATTTTCTCAAACTCGTCTTTGTATTTTTCTGCAGAGTTTTGGTTTGCTGAAAGTGTTTCTCCAGTTACATCAAGTCTTCGAATTCCAAGCCGAAACTTAAAGTTTCTGAGCCAACCATCAGAATAATTACATTCACTTTCAGCAACTCCTAAATCTTGGCCGAATTTCTTTGCCTTTTCAACAATCATTGGCCCTGTTACCGGCTTTCCTTCAGAACGTACTGCACTAAACCATTTGAACAATACACTATCTACCTGTTCCAGTTTTGGTTTTTTTAATGTTTGTCTAGAAGCCAATTTTTCAGTTGTTACCGATTGAGAAGCAAACTTCATTAGTTCATCTATTTGTTTTTTAATGTCATAAATAGTTGATGAGCCAATATTAAACTCATTCATTAAAACATTTCTATTCTCTCCTTTTTCTAGCCGTTTGATGATTTCTAGTTTCTGATTGAGATTTAGTGTTACGTGTTTTCGTTTCTCTCCTTTTGAACTCGAAGGCTTAGGTTTTGAAAACATGGTCACTGTACAGTTAGAACGAAAATCACTTTTTTTATAAACAGTTTCAAAAGTTACGTTTACTGCGATGTGAAAGGACACAAAACAACAACGCACAAAAAAATGGCGAAGAAGCTTTGTGATTCATTAACGGAGCTGCACTGCACCTGAATTTGTTGTGACAGCTGAGACTAGCCGGCCGCTAATTGTTTCCGAACAATACCGAGCGCTTCCGAATGATCCCGAACTACGCCGAAAACTTCCGAATAGCTCTCGAGCGTTTTTATTTGCTTTAAAGACACACTTTTGGAGAAAACCAAAATTTTTACAATTTTCCGGAGCGATGCCGGACTAATGGACTTCTACTGTATCATTAAACTCTTATTGACATTTTATTTATTTGATAAAAAATTTCAATAAAAACTATCCTACAAAGTCAAGAGTTAGTTTTAAAGAGTCTCTCCAACTTTCATATCATTAAAACAAAATTGAAGCAGTTGATTACTTTAATGCATCATAAACACACTGGGAAAACATTCACTTCCATTGCAACACCTTACATAAAAGAAAAAAATACTAAAAAAGTCTCCCCAAAAAAATGAAATACCTTTATTTAAGTTAGTTGGTAAGGTTAATACAATCTGCAACAGGAGAGCAATTGGATCTCGCAAGAACAGAGGCACTTCAACAGCAAAGAATGTTAATCTAAAAAAAGGCAGGATTATTGAGATATAAAAAATATAACTTAAGACTTAGCAAAACTGTGAAAATAATTGATACAAAACATGATATGTAACTATTAATACATAATATATGAAAATAATAAAGTTCCTTACGAACTGTGATCCCCAGGTACTTGCCCAGTCAGCCTACTCCATACTTTTACAACATAATCCATTTGCTGACTTTTATCCATAGTCTGTGACAAAAGTCTGGAGTGCAAATATAATACATTTAACAGCGGAACTGTAACAGAAAAAAAAATTATACTTAAATTTGTTAGTTTTTATAAAGTCTGAAAGAAAAATTTGCAAGCATATAATGTTTAACAAAGAAACTTCAAAAGGGGGAGGGAAGCAAGATCAAGGGGTTTTTTTTTTAAAAAAATCGTTTGTATTATATTATAGCTTTTTTTTTTTTTTACGTATGATTGTTGCATAAGTCAAAATTATAATTTTCCAGTAACAAAAATTCAAATTAGTTTTATTAAACAATTAATGTTATTTAAGTACAATTTAAAACCTGAATATGCATAGATAAAAATTTTAATTATAAATAATGTTATACAATTAACTATATTCATTTTTTAAATCAAAAGTTTAATTATTTTTCAAAATCAGTTATTAATATTTAATTTTTTTTTACATAAATGCCTATTAATCATAATAATAAAAACTAAGTTAAGTAAACTTTTGGTAAATTTAAGTTTCATTACATAAAAACTCAAGCTGATCTAAAAAGTTTAATAAAATTAGTTAATTACTTTTATTTCTATTGAAAACCTTTAATAATGGAATTTCAGTAAAAACTAAAAGTATTTTAAGATCATTGTAAAATAAATTTTAAAAAAACACAAAGCTTAGTAACATTTTATTTGCATTCAGTTTATTTTAAATAAATTTAAGATATTCATACCAAAACAGGATTTTTTCTTCAGTGGTTCATAGAGTGATTTCCTTTGGACCAATTCTATTTCCAAATTTGTTCTATAAATAAAAAATATGACTGGAACTAAATATATCAAATATAAAATTATTTTTATTGGTATTTTTATTAAATCCTATTCTTACCGAGCTATTGAGCAGACAAAAAGAAACAGACTGCTAGGATTGGGTGCACACAAAGAACGATATTGTGGATAGGTAGCATTAGTGATGTCTTCCATAATGCCACCCATATACTTCTTCAGGAGGTTAGCATCTCTCTGAAATAAAGAAAAAAAATATGAAGATCTATTCCACAAAATTTATAATTGTTAAATACGTACATATAAACATAATTTATATTTTCACTTATTACTTATTTAATAAAAACTATAATGCAGCTCTCAAACCTTAAAAATTTGTCATAATATGTTTTTGTCAGAAATACACCTGGTTCAGTATAAGAAAATTTATCATATATAATGTACATAAAATATGTCATTAATTAAATATTAAAATGTCACCATGCTTCAAAAAAAATTTTAAAAGATAGAAACAATATTAATTTAATTGGCTTAAAATTATTCATCTAACACAAATGGATAAGTAAAACACAACAAAATGCAAAATCAGAAAAACGGATACATGTTTTGAGATAGCAACTTAAAAGTAAAAGAAAGGGAAAAAAATGCCAGTCAATCCCCTCCCCCTTTACCTTAATTTCTTTGAAGAATGTCACAAAAATTTGAAAGGAGAATCATTTTTTAAGAGTACAAGTAAAGAAATTAATTTTTAAAAAATGAAAATTATTTTGATTTAAAAAATTTATTTCTTAAAACTGCCTTTAACAATGTATTATCAAAAAGCATTTTGCAAAACAAGAGGGAAAACCACAAGTTGTACAATATCTTTATACTTAATGTAAACATGCATATAGCAATGTTTAGACACCTTTTTTTATTAAAAAAAAATACAGAAATAAGTAATTGATTTCCTTATTTTTTATAAAATTATGGATATTTTAAAATTTATATATTTTTAAAACCAATTTTTAAATTTAAGTATAGGTAAAAACAGAATAACCGACTAAACATAAGCAAAATTAAAAAATAGATAATTTATATTCATAGTCATTTAACGCTTAGGAAACAAAATATTAAAATTTATAAGAAATATTTTAATTTAAAAAGATAAACAAAAAATTCAGAATTATTTATGAAACATTCAAGTGTTTAATTCAATAAACCTTATATTTATAAGTACACAAATATTTATATTAATTTAACACAGTAACTTCAAAAATCACATACATATTTTTCACTATAACTTTAAAAAATATTGTTTCAGTTTTATTTAATTGAAAATACTCTATATATTAGTATTCTATGATTTAAAGATAGATTATTTTTTTAAATAAATACTAAAAATAAAACAAATTATTCCTTTTCCAGTCAAAACATCCATGGTCAAATCCATCATACTTACAGAAACTGAAATTAGGCAGTAAGAAAAAAAGAGCATAAAATGTTAATCAAAATACTCCTGACAATAATTAATATCCTTCTGCTTATTACAAACAAAAAAAATACAAGATTACTTCTTCACTTACTTCATACGCATATTGCTATTTTAAAATAAAGTTATATAGTTAGAAATAATAAAATATGTGAAAATGAATTAACAGGAATATGTTAAAGAAAAAGCATTCAAAAAATAATTTTACAATCTTACTATTAAGCTCACATTTATTTATAATTTCTATCAACTATAAATTAGAATAGACAAATAAGTAAAACTAAATTTTTACAAGTAATATTGTTCATGTAAAATTAATAGTATTTAATTCCATTCCTCTCATAAACAATCCTGCTAATTGAAAAAATGGATAAAATCACCCTCTAACTTGTTACCCAAGATATTCCCACAAGGATTCAATAATGTTACATCTGGTAAGAATACTAAGACAACTGTTTCCTTCCATCCTCATATTTTTTAATCAATTTGTGAAGCCCTTTGCCTTATGGATGAGAATAATATTTGCTCGAAACAAAAGATGGCTGCCAAAGAAAGTTGTCCATTGGGTAAGCATTAATCTAAAGTACATTCAAACAGATTTGAACTATTACTCAATCCTTAAGAATTATAAATGGCTCCACAAAGAATGTTAAGAATTAGAAAAAGAAGCCCCTAGTAACACAAAGATCTGCCTGTACATGCAAATTATAATCAGTCAGGATGGCATACTTTTCATTAACATCACCCAACAAATTCTTCCTGGGGAAACGAAGTGGCACAACTACCATAAAAATCAAAGCAAAGCTCTCAAGAAACTGTTCTTGAAATGGAATCTACTGTAATTTGCTCAGTTGTGTATACAATAGGGAAATAATTTGAGTTATTTCTCACTGAGTCCTATCTGATAATTTAATTCCCAACCATAGTTTCCATATTTAGAAAAGCACATTTTTTGCATACATCTTTCAACTTTAGATACAATTCCTCTTGAAACAACCCCAATCTTGACTGTTTTAGACACAGAAAGAACCTAATATAATAACTGTGCCTTCTAAAAATCATTGAAATCAAACATTTTAAAATAACATTAAATAACTCTGTTACACATATCTGCAACTGCAATAATAAATAGTTGAGTTTCTACTCTTAGTATTTGCAGCAAATAGCAAGAACTACAAATTAAAAATTTGCATAAGGGGTTCATTTGCAGTAGGTTTCATTACTTTGTCTAGCCCATCACATCCATAGATTTATCAACTTTGTAATTTTTTCTAAGTACTTGGCATTAATTTTAAAGGAAAAACAAACATTCATTCAAAAGATTTTTTTAATTAAATTCTTTCAGAAAAATAATAAAAAAATTCATATACAAAAATGCTTACATATTATTTATAGGTATTTGATTTTATTATTCAAAAACTGGTTAATAAAATAAATAAAATTTCAAAATTTACTCATAAGAGCAAAATATATTATAAAGAGGAAATAATACATATTCAATTTAATGTCATATTCCTTGCACAATAAAAGTCATCAATAAGAAGTGAAGCATTCTTTTTCAAAGTAATAAATATAGAAACACATACAAAGTTCAAAGAAATATCAAAATCCATAACTTCTTTCAGAGAAAAAATTTTACATAGCAAAAATATCATACAGCTAAAATTTATCTAAAGCACATAATTCTTAATTTTAAAAAAATCGATGAATAAGATAATCATTGAATTTAAAGCACAATTAATTCTATTATCAAGGAAGAAAATGAAAATGTGATATCAAATCTAAGAATTTGAAATGCAATGCATGCATAAATTAAGATGCTCTTTCAATGACTTTGTATAAAGAGTCTTTTTTAAAAATTAAAAAATATGTGCTTATATAAGATTATTAATACAAATACATAAAAATTATTACATGGAAAACATGAAAAGAAAAGTGTAAATGAACAAATTCTTTTATTTGAGGTTATAAAAAAAATGCCTTGTCATTAAAATTTTTAAAAAGGAAAATGACATTAAAAAGGTTTTTCCAATAAAAAAAAAGTACAAGAAGTTTATAAATATAGATATATTACTGAACTAGCATGCACATATAAGACATATGACAATCAAGAATTGAAACCTTGTTTTTTTATATAAAAACTGGATGGGGTGGTACCCCTGTGTGTGTCTGCCTAACGGGAGACTAACTCCCCATTATACAAATTATACGTTTGCTCTAATTGTAAAACCGTAATTTACATGTATTATGTAATTCTAATTAGTAACCATAATATGGAACAGGACTTGCTGCCTTTTTATTATTGCTCTTGTGTGTGAGATAATAAATAAACTTATTACAACATCACAAAAAACTTTTTATATAGAGAGAGATAAAATTAAGAGTCAATTATATTTAGTCATATAAAAAAATTTATATTTTAAATATAAGCTGTCACAGCAAGTAAAATTAGTTATAATGTTCAGTATATTTAAAGGTTACATAAGAGCTACATATTTCTCAAAAGGATTTAAAACATTTGAACATTTACACTTTACTTTCAAACTACTGAAAATGTTCTTACCTTTCCCTGAAAAAAGGACTGAGGGTTAAGATCATTATGATTATTAACAAAGATAGAAGATAACTTGTCTTGTACATTAGAATAAATCTTTTCCAATTGGTATTTATACCTTTCAAATGTCCATTGTAACTTATGGACAATTCCTTCACCTCCATTTGCGGCTATTCTTTCGTACATATAACTTTGGCCACAACTTAGAAGGAATTTCTGTAATGATCAGCATTTAAGGAAGTTAACCCTAGCACATAAGTTCTACGATATTGGGGAAATGACTGAAGTAACAAGTGCTAAGATAGATAATGATTAAATCACACCACGCGAAAATGAACAGGCAAACCAAAATATTTTGAACTGATCCATGCCTTTATCTAATAAAATAATCTTAATGCTTGTGTTCTAATCAATACATGCATGAAGTCAAATAATAAGTACAACTCATGCAAAAACAATTTTAAAAACTGCTGTAACTTTAGATAATTTAAAATAGATTTCATAGACACATATCCTATAAATGTTTCTTCAACAGATAGTTTAAATATTGAAGTGAATGATGCATTCCCACAAAACATCATTGCCAAAAGAATTTGTTGATTGAAGTCAAACAATTAAGGTGATTTGATGATTAAAAATTGGAAATTAATTGCCTATACAAAGAACTTTGAAAATTAATAATTGATTTGAATTAAATTAGAGTATACAGAGAATACAGGTCGTTCACATTTTTTGGAAATGATTTTGAAATTCATTTTCTTGTTTACATTTTCAGATGAAATTTTGGCAATTTCAGAATAATCATCTGCTAAGGTTTTTTTTTTTTATTGGGATATAAATTAAAGATTTATTTTAAAAATGACTCCTAAAATTGATATACGGCTCAAAGTTTATGTAACTGCACTTTCCAAGGAGAAATATTCGTATCAACAAATTAAAAAGCACTGTAAAAATCTTGGTAATTGCATTTTAATCAAAGGTATTTATAATATATTAAATTTGAAAAGGAAAAAGCGTCTAGCAGATAGTAAAAATGAAAACAAGACCACAAAACTTCGTCTTAAGGCAGGCAAACTATCAAGAAAGTGAAGTCTCTGATCCTAAAAGGGAAATCTGCTGACTCAAAGATTCATTGCATAGAAACTAGGAATGTCTTGAGGCACTGTAATTAAAATCATTCATAGAGATTTAAAGTTAAAACAGATGTTTAAACCTAGAGTTTGTCTTTTTTTTAAAAACATATTGCTGAAAAAATAACAAATTTCAGAAAATTACAACAACAAAAAATACCTAGATAGAATAAGATGGAAATTCGTGATAACAATTGATAAGGCAAGAGTATATTTAAGTTGTAATAAAAGATCAATTCTCTACTGCTCAACTGATGGGAATGATTGTACAAAATGGCCTTGTCAGTGTACAGTAAAGTTCCCAAAGGGATTAATGATAGTTGCTGGATTTTCTAACAATGCCAATTTAAAAATTAAAAAAGTCACAAGTAAAGCCAAAATTAATTTACTCTATTATCAACAGACTATTTTAGAACTAATTTCAAAAGAAGAACTTCCAATTTTATATGGAAAGGACATTGATAAAGTTGAGCTTCTTGTGGACAAAGCCTCTAGTCACACATCTGCTACTTATTTAGCAAAGAAAGAATCAGAAACAGGAATAAAGTGTATCCCATTTAAAGAAACATATGCAAAATCTCCCAAGGCTTCTGCAATGGACTTTTGTGAATTCGATTCATTAAAACGAGCCTTATGAAAACTGCATCAAGAACATTGAGCAGACTTTGGAAAATATTTCAAAAGGAATGGAGTAAAATTAAAATGACAGTACAAAGAAAGTTTACTCTCATGAAACTTTCGAGCTAGGACTATTGTCAAGAATCATGGCTATCAGATAGAAGCAAATTTTCACAAAAAAATACAGTATTTATTGATAAAATTAACCATTAAAATCATTTCCATAAAGTGTGAATGATTTTCTGTACATTAGAGTATAACTTTATAAGGGGGGGTGGAAACACCCTGCCTTTTATTATTATTTAGGATTCTTCTGTGATAATTATCACGAAAAAGTCAATAAACAGGAACACGTTAAAACCATGAAAAAAGATTACAATGGTCAATACTAAAGCATAATGAATGTTTGTACATATATTTAACTGAAAATAATGAAATTATTGTAAAATTGGATTTATTGAACATAAAAATACTTAAATTTGAAAAATAACAAACAAAAAAAATGCTAATCATGTATACCTTATCATTTGTTCTTGTTTTTAAAATAACTATTTTTCATTTTTAAAACATGAATTTTCACCTCTAAATTAAATCATGAGAATTTTCAGGATGCTTTTTATATTTGAATATTTAAGTTAGATTAAAATCTGCAATTAATCAAAACTGATGGAGAAGGTTAAAATATTTACATTTTTATCATTTCATTAAAACCTTTAAAAATGAAATGATAAAAATAATAAATAAAAAATATTATAAATACATTTTAGATTAAAAATTAACAAAAAAACATTTAAGAAATTACAAAAAAAAAATTCAAAACACGGCCAGAGACAAAATGCATGCTTTTATTTCTTTTCCCAAAATCCGTTTTTCTGATTCTTGCTTCAGTACAGTTACTTTAAAAAAGAAATATTTTCCCCAAATGTAAAAAGTGTGATTTTCACTTTACATTATACAAATATCAGTTTGTTTTGCATTAAGTGGAAATAGTAAAAAATATATCTGCTGAATAATTTCACCTACAATAACAAATGGCTACAACATAAAATGAAACCGATAACTTAAACTTAAAAACATATTTTAAAAAATCCAAAGAACATAAAGGAAATACATACTTCTGATAGAGGTGAGGATAAAAGATCAGTTATTTCTGAAGCAAGGAGCCTCAAATCTTTTCCTGGATACTGAACAAGGGCAGCAGCTTGCCTGAAACCAGGTCTTAATGGAATGACTGAATTTGCAAGTTGTCGACATAATGGACAATGATATTCCCCATATTCAACTGCTAAGTTTTGTAAACGTGAAGATATTTGACTCTGATTCTAAAAAATACCAGTATGATTTAATTTAAATAAATGTATTGGGTAATATTTTACAGAAAAGGATTAGACTAATGTTTAAGGTTTTTGAATAGAAAAAATTTTTAGACAAGCATAATAAAGTAAAAATTAATTTCTAATCCTTAACTGATAACTTTTTTTTGGTAAAAATAAACTAGTTTTATGTAAAACTTTAATGATACACAAACAAAGAAATAATAATCTAAAGTCAGGGGGGGGGGAATCATAAAAAAATTTAACAATAGAATTTTCGACATTTGTTGGGGGGGGGGGTTGTACATCAAGATCTTGTGGGAAGGGGAAAAAGTTTATATGCACTTTTTTCTTAAAAAAATTAGTTTTGTTCATAAGATTTTATATATATATACACACACTCAAGAGCCAAAACATTATGACCAATAACGAGTTGGCCCACCTTTGGCGCGCAAAACAGCTTCAACACAAGTCTTTGGTAGATGGCCGGAGACAGATTGTACCAGATGTTTAAGCAACGGTCATGCAAATCCGAGATATTGCGAATTGCTGCTCTTTGAACTCTGAGCTGCCGTCCCATGGCATCCCAAATGTGTTCTATCAGATTGAGATCCGGTGAGTTAGGCGGCCAGGACATTAACTGAAATTCAGCATCATGTTCTTGGAACCACTCCAACACAATTTTAGCCTTGTGACACGGGGTGTTGTCCTGTTGGAACATTCCATTTCCAGCTGGAAAAACAGAGGCCGTGTAAGGGTACAACTGGTCTGCAATGATGTTCAGATATCCTGTAGCATTCATGGTCTGCTCTACCACAACCACGGATCCCAGAGACGCCCAAGAGAACGTCCCCCAAAGCATAACCAGCCACCATCAGCCCGTGTATGGCCTACTGTACATTGAAAGAGCAACTGTTCACCTGGAAGACGGCGTATCCTGACACGGCCACCGGCGTGATGAATGCCAAACCGTGATTCATCTTACCAGGCAACTCTCTCCCACTGATCCATGGACCAGTCGCGATGTTCCCGGGCCCAGCGCAGGCACATTTAGCGATGCCGCTTGGTCAGCAAAGGCACACAAGTGGGATGTTTGCTGCGTAGCCCCCCATATCCAACAGTGTCCACTGAACAGTGTGCTCTGATACTGTTCTACTTGGCCCTGCATTATATTGGGCTGTCAGCTGAGCCACTGTCTGGCTCCGGTTTTGCTTCACCATGCGAGACAGTCTCCAATTACCTTTTTCTTTGATAGCGTGTGGATGTCCAACACCATGTCGTCTACTGCTGGTTTCACCATCATTCATCCACTTTGCATAAGTACTAACAACTGTAGATCGCGAACAACCCACGAGTCATGCAGTTTCGGAAATACTTGTTCTGAGCCTTCGAGCCATTACAATTTGCCCTCTATCAAAGTAGCTAAGATCTGCAGCCTTTCCCATCACACATAAAAGTAAGTGAAAGAATGATTCTTCAGACTCTCCAGCAGCAGTTAAATACCACTTCCACCTGATCACGGGCCTTCCACGGCATCCAGGCGAGTTCGTTGCAAAATGTAGGGGTGGTCATAATGTTTTGGCTCTTGAGTGCACAATTGTCAAACGAATAAACAGAAACCATTGAAATGCTAGATAACAGCAGAAATTTACATGTAAATTCATTTAAAGTTTTTGTGATGCACATGATTTTCATTTGACACTGTATATCGAAATGAGTCGATTGTAATTTATATCATGAATCTATAGATCAAGAAAGAACATTTTTAAATACACTGGCCTCCAAAAGTTCATGTTTAAAGCTCACCATAAAAAAAGTAGCAGTAACAATAAAATTTATAGTTTAAATGAATGATAATAATAAATTTTAAAAAAATTTATGCAAAAACACAATAGCCACCACTATTATTTTGAGGAAAGGAGTGGGAGTGCAAAAATTTAACTTTTGCAACATCATGTGTGCATCTTGTGCATGATTGTTTATCTTTAATGTTGGTTCTTAATTTCAGTACCAATATCCAAGAGAGATTAGCAATATGTAGGAGAAGTCGTTTACTCAATTTGTAAAAGTGTCAAGCAGTCAGATGGATGGAAATGAAGTTGCCATAAACTGATGTTACTAGATGTTTCAATGTATCTTGTCATATGGCTCAGTAACTGTGGAATCAGTTTAAATTTGTATTAAAAAGGCATGTAAAAATTGGCCATGAGTTTGAAGATCATCATTTATAGTTAAATCAACCTACAGAAAGAGCAGCACTACAGTGCCTTAGCATGTTGTATATAATTCTGTCGTATCAAGAACAAGAATATTAGCAACTTAAGTGTGAACATGCCTTCACAATACAGGTCCAGTATACAAAATGACCAGTTGTGAATACCCCTTTCCCCCTCCTGAAGCAATAGAGATGGAGACAGCACAATGAGCTTCTGCACTCTTCACAGAGAAGTTCACATTATTGAGCAATTCAAGAATTTACTGATCTGGAAGGAACCACATACCAGATACAACCAATTAAACATTGTTGAAAGAAACAGTTACAAAGGAGGTGAAATCATGGGTTTAGACAAGGATCTCTGTCCTCTCATGATATGCATGTGTTCATGAAGGAATTCTTAACAAATGTCTTGATCTACCCATATATATGCTGCTGCTATTGATAATATATTAATTCTAGTGTAACTGAAAGCTTAATCTCTAGACCTGAATCCTATAAGGAATATTTAGGACTATTTCGATAAGACAATGTCACTGCTTTAAGTACTCCTCCAAGTTTGTTACCTGAGCTGGAACAAGGGTTACTCAGAGGGTCTGGATTTCACTTCCCATTTCAGTATCCAACAACATAACTTATAACATGGAAAATTGATGCCATCAATGCAATGCAATTCAGGGAGGACGCATTCCTCATTACAAACTATTTTTATGCTTCCAAGACATTTTTCTACATCAAACTATAAAGTACTTCACTAAATTTAGACTTTTCTGTCCAAAGTGCTTGTTGTTTTCGTAAATTAAATCCTGTTAAATTTATGCAAATTTTTGGGTCACATTCAATAAAAAAACTCAGTAGTGTACATTTCCTCCCTATTTCCTTTTTTTTTATATTCGATCATTTTCAAATTACTTTCAAAAACAGGTTATACCTTAACTTTTGTACAGGCCAGTGAATAAAAAACTAAAAAAGTTTACTTTTAAGAAACATGCATATAAATATCAACAATGCTTCAAAATATTACATAAAATACCTTCAATGATAAGATATATGCTTTATGGCAATCAATATGCAAATAATGACCACAAGTCTGAACATGAACTCCACCTTCCCAGCCAATGTTTAATGCCATTGGCCAGTAATGCTAATACAAAAAAAAATTAAATAAATAAAAAGCAGTTATTACACATATGAACATTCATAAATCTAAAAATGACAAATTTTAAAATATCATCTACTTGATAACAAATTCTAAAAACTTTCAGTTTTGATTAAAAAATTGAAAAATGCTTATCATTACAAAAATATAACAGATACAAAAGGCATAAAAGGTTTCAATTAAATATTTTTGAGAATGTGACTGATAATAATTATTCTGAATTAAATAATCAAGTTTCTCTCAAAGTTATTGAATATTTGGACCTCCATTTTACGAACCACTAATTTGCAAACTTTTTCCTGGAATCAAGAACCTGGAAAGTATAAATATCTATTCAACGAATTTTCCACATAACAAACTTTTACCGAGATTTAGCAACTTCATTAAATAAAGGTCTAATTGTATTTCGAAAACATAGAATAAGTGTTGCAAAAAAGCACTTCAATGCAAATTTATACAAATTTTATTATGTTATTTCCGTAAGCGAACTGTTTATGTATTTTGTTAAATCAAATAATTTCTCTTTGCATATGAATTTATAAATAAGATCATTTTAAAGTAATATAATTTTATTTATGTATTTTGCTAAATAAAATCATTTCTCTTTGCATATGAATTTATAAATAAGATAATTTCAAACTAATACAATTTAGTAACTTATTTTTAAAAATTTGTTTAAAATATCAAAAAGAAATAGAGAATTTCAAAACAAATAAGGAATTTTGGGAAATTTTCTTGTGATTTTACAGGCACTGAAATTTTTATATCATTAAAATAATATATTTTACAATTTTCAAGGATATTTTTAATAATTTCATGTTTTAAATTTCTCAGTGCATAATTCAATAACTTAAATTGATCAATAATTTTTTTAACAATTCGTATTACATTCAATAGTTGTGTGGTTAACATTATTTTATAAAATTACGTTCCTTTCAATAACTGTGAACAAGAATAAAATTTTCAATAATAAGAACAAAATAATTCAATAGAAAAACTAAGAATTTGTTACAAGTTTTACAATTAAAAATTTATTACAAAATAAATACATTAAATAAATATTGCTAAACATTTTACCCAGTCATTTTTAATAATGCCTTTCAAAACATTTGACTAATATTTCACAACTTTAAATCTAGTAATTCCATTTTCAATATTTTTCAAAAGCAATATATTACAAAAATATGTTATGATCACAATTTATGAGTACATATAATTAGAAATAAATTACAAAAATGCACAAAAAAAAACTCTTACATTATTGAAATATCGCTCAAGAAGCTCAATCTTAGTTTTAATCATAGTAGCCATATTTTCTCCCTTTTTCAATTGTGTTTTATCTTTGTCATCACATGGCAATGCTCGATTAGGAGTTTGATGATAATGACCAGCAACTATGAAAAAGTTACTTCTTATATAGCACATGAAAACATCAACAAAGAACATACTAACAATATAATCTTGCAATTATAAAAGATCAATTACAAATAATTATCATGAACTTGAATTACACACATGAACCTCCTATACAGAGTATCATCATCAAAGAAAATATATAAGAATGAAATATTATAAGTTCCAGGATTTGTACATATTTTACAATATTTTTAACTATATATTGAAATCAACAGCATAAGAGATGCATAAATGTATTTTTACAATAAATATACAATATATATAAAAAAATATTTTATACATGTTATATATACATGTACATATATATGTATACATGAACATGTACATATATATTATATCTTTATATAAAATATACGTGTCACAGTGTTTGTCCGCAATGGACTCCAAAACAACTCAACCGATCATAATATAATTTTGCATACTGTGTGTCATTTCGTCCAACTTAAAACATAGGATGTTTTTATTTCAATTAATAATGCCATAATTTTTTTATTTCCGGAAATGTGAAGAATCCGGAAAAAAACGTTGCCAGATTCCCGTAAGGGAATAATCGCAAAATGTGCCATTGCTCATGTGTCTGTGGAAGCAGATATTGCAAACCAAAATGCACGGAAATTATGTGCCTGGCGTATTTCCGGGTGTGGAATCCGATTTTCGAGTCAGTTTCCAAAAATAATCGTAACTTTGCCGGATAAAGCCGGCTGACCGTATTTTAGACACACCATAACAGGGGCTTGCATTAAAAGCCTTGAATCGTGAAAACTTGGACCCTGGCATACTTCGAAATGGTAAATCCGAATCTGATATCCAGTCTGAGAAATAACTGTAACTTTGCTGGATAATTCAGGACGACCATTTATTACGCAAGCCGTGGCAAGAGCTTACCCTTAATGTCTTGGTGCGGGAAAAGTGTGTTTCTGTTGTAATTCGGGATGGTGAACAAGAGTTTGAAATCGAATTTTAGAAATTTATGTAACTTTGTCAGATAATGCCGGACGAACCTAATGCCCCTTCCAGGGACTGAACTTGCCGGCTCAGGAGAACAAAAGTAATTTCCCGTTGTATCTAGGGGCAGGAAACGATAATTTGAAATTATATTTCAGAAACTTCACTAAACTTGCCGGATATTGTCTGAATTAGGAGAAAAGGCAAATGATTCGAGTCCCAAGTCTGGATTTTCATTATCTCTTGTGACTGAACTTCCTCGCGCTGGAGCATCAAAAGTCAGCTTCGTGTGCATTTCAGAGTGTGAAATGAGAATTTGAAATTGAATTTTGGGAGTTTCAATAATTTTGCCGGATAAGGCCAGTCGACCGTATTTTAGACACACGTTAGCAGGGGCTTGCCTTAAAAGCCTTGGATCATGAAAACTTTGTCCCTGGTGTATTTCAAAACGGATAATCTGCATCTGATATTCAATCTGAGAAATAACAGCAACTTTGCCGGATAATTCAGGATGACCATCTTTTACGCAAACCGGAGCAAGAGCTCACCCTTAAAGTCTTGGCATGGGAAAAGTGTATTCCAGGTGTAATTTGAGATGGTTTAAGAGAGTCTGAAATCGAAATACAGAAATTCCTGTATTTTTGCCAGATAATGCCGGGGGATAGGAATATTCTCGGACAGCAGTACCAGCCTATCTTGCCGACGTAAAGTGAGTGAATATTAACGTCGCACATTTCAGCTACACGAGGGCTTTTGGTGACTGACCGCGTAATTTTGAACCATGGTCAAGTGACGCGGACGACACCTGAGCTGGCACGCCCTCTCCTTACTACCACACCACACCAACGGGAGGACATTTGAGCTCTCGACAGATTTAACGTGAATCGCTCCCCTACACGGCAGGTTTTCAGTGGTGCTGGGCTCGAACTCATGACACGCTAGACATGATAAGATGCCTTGACCACTTGGCTACCGCTGCCACTGCCGACATAGAGACGGAAAAAAGTGGACCGTGATTGTATTTCGGAACTGGCAATCCGAATATTCTCAATCCAATTCAACATAATCTCATATCTACGTCAAATAATGCCAGATGAAAGTATTTTCCACGAACTGTGGAAAAAGCTTGCTTTAAAATTCTTGAGGAGAGAGAAATGCTTTCTGGTGTTTTTCTGGATGGGAAACAATAATAATGTGAAATCGGATTTTAGAAACTCCCGTAATTTTGCCGGATAATGCCGACTGATCATAACGTCCCCCTTCAGAGACTGAACTTACAGGAGGAAGGGCGATGAAAGTGGGCACCGAGTACTTCTCGGGGTGGGAACAAGAATCTGGATACAGATTGCAAAAGCTTCCGTAAATTTTTGGGATATTGCTGGAATGGCTCCGTGTTCGAGTTCCACCTCCGGATTTTCATTCCCTGCAGCAACTAAACTTTCAGGTGCAGTCGTGCGAAAATATGATTGCAATAGGAAATTGCATCTTCGGGCATTGTTGTCACTGTGTTAGATGGCGGAAAAACTGCACCGCATCAGCTGCCATTGAACATTCATAAAATACAAGATGCAATGTGTACCATTGAAAAAAGAGTGGATTGGCTACAGTATTGCAAATGAATTCAGTTATGATCAGGGATAAGTGTACAATGAACCATAAACATTCACTCAAAGCATTACATAGAGCTTTGCAAGATTTAAATGGCAACGAGAGAATATTCGGTGTTGCTGTTGTATTAGTGTCTGGTGATTTCTGACAGGTATTAACAGCCATTACACGCTCTACTTTTAATCACGAGATTAACGCCTGTTTAAAACAATCGTTTTGATGGCGAAACGTAGAAACATTTCGACTGACCATAAACACGCGAGTACATTTGCAAGATGATCAATCTGAGCAAATATTTCCTAACCAACTACTGAATATCGGAAACGGTGAAGTAGAACTTCATCCCAATACATAATGCATGAAATACCCAGACAATTTCTGTAATGTTCTTTAGGCAAAAATGAATTGATTGAGAGTGTCTTTCCGGATATACTGTATAATTATCTTGATAATTATTGCCTCTGTAATCCTGTTACTTAATCAGAAAAAATGTTGATATTGTGATGAAATAAACTTTCAGACACAGGGTTGTTGCCAGTTGATCCAACGTTTTTTAAACCAATCGACCCTGTTGTTGATGAAAACAAAACCGTAAATTTTTCAACCGAGTTTTTGAATTCTCTAGATATATCAGGAATGTCACCATATAATCTTCGGTTGTTTCCCTGGTTATTATCTGTGTAACTTAAATTCACCTAGATAATGCAACGGTGCAAGTTTGATCATCAAAAAATTATACCGGGAACTTCTTGAAGCAAACATTTTTACAGTAAAGTTTGAACGAAAATTCGGTTCTGCTACTACGGAATCTGTTGCCACATGTTCCACTGATACCGTCAGAATCTCTAATACCATTCAAAAGGCTTCAATTCCAATTCGTTTGGCTTTCCCGATGACCATAAATGAATCTGAACCGAACAATATTCATTTGATACTTGGACTTAAAAAATACATGTTTCTCGAATGGGCAACTAGATATTGCATTTTCACGTATGGGGAAACAGTTGAATCTATTTGAGTTAGCAAAAGACGGGTTACCGAAAAATATTGTGCGCCGATTAGCGATTAGTAGTATAAAATTATCATTTGTTATACTTTAAAATGATAAAAATAATTTTAAAAATTGCAAAGAATCAACGTTATTCCCCACATTTATAAAATTAAATCTTCATATGTTGTTACTTAACGACTTCGTTAGTAATTCATGCATTATACTACACTCAAATAGGAGATGAATGAAATGCAAAATTAAAATAATTTGTTGTTTTATACTTTATTTCAACCCTCCAAAATTATAAGTGAAGATTAATTTGACTGCATTGAATAGATTAGAATAATATTGAACTAACGTATTAAAACAAAGCCACAGCAACGCGTGGCCGGGTCAGCTAGTGTATATATATGCTATACATGTACATATATATTATATGTATATGTGTGTATAAATAAATACTAGAAAGAATTTAGTCACTTATAAGTAGCAAAAATTATATCAATACAACAAAATGACAAGTAATTGAATAGGCAATTTTCCCTATTCAAATAAAAAAAAAATTTTTTAAACGCAACTACAGTTAATGTTAGGACATTAATAAAGTACTAACAATATATTATTAAGACTAATTTTATTTATAAAAGTGTAAACTAGTACGATAAGCAATCAAATTTTTGTCAAATGCATTATATTAATCATAAAAGTACAAATCAAATTTTATGAATATCCTTATATATAATTTTTTAAAAAACACAAATAATTATTATAAGTCCTGTTTTCACAAAATATGTAAAAAGGAATTGTAAAACATATCAAACTGCTATTACCATGGATAGTTAAAAAAAAATCTAAAAATATAGAAAAAAAAATATAATTTTCAACCTACCACTAGTGGCTTGTAAAAGAACAACCATTCCAACAGGCCGATCTTCTTCTGAAGCTGACATCTGGCTGCAAATGACACATTCATATTCTTTTTGAACATCTTCAACAACCTCTTCAAAACCAGAAGTTCCTTCTTTAGAATCTAGAAAATATGTAAAGAACTTTAGAAATCAGATAAGTATCTTTAAAGTTATAAATAAATCATAAAGCTTCTCAATTCAATTTTTTACCTCATAGCAAAAATTTTTACTACTTTTTAGAACTATAAATCCAGGTTCAACCAGAATAAGTTAACAGTTTCCTTTTCAAGGGGAGGCTACTGAACTCGTTCAAAAAGATTGTCTTCTTGTCCCTCAAATATGAGTTTGTGACACAACAGGTTCTTTTGTTAATGATAGGTTATTAATGACTAAATATATCAAACATATAGCTTACATAAGGTGTTTTACATGTTTCTTTTTACTGAATTAACATATATACAAAACAATTTATTAACTTATAATGCACAACAAAACTTGATTACATAAATGAGAATGAGGTAGAACCTTAGAATTATTTGGATAACCATTTAGATCTAAATAATGGCAATATGCTACATTTATGCAAACATTTGTTGGCAAATAAAATGTTTTTGACACTACTGCTCTCGGTTATTGACAAAAATAGATCAGAGTTCATATGATTTAAATAAAATGAAAATACATGTAAAATATGAACAAATGAATGCAAAGAATGTCTATATGTCAATATTTTTCAATTGTTTGATTTTTGAAATGTGAATGGATACTTTCATATCAATTACATACATTGATGTTCCAATTCAGGGTTCACCATATTTCAAACTACAATACTTTTTTTGAGAGATAAAATTTTGTTATAATAGAATTTTATATTTAATATAATGTAAATAACATTTTCAGTAATGTGCGGTTTTTTAAAAAAATTCATATATAAAGTGAATACTCATTTTTAAGAAATGAACATTGAAAAGGCAATTCAACTTGTCAACTAAACATATCAATTTCTCTAATTTTCTTCTGTTGTGCATACAAACTCTCCCTATCTTTCAAAGTGTTTCACTTTCCTCCTGATAGCACTTTTCTAAAAATGCATTATTAATGGATTAAACTATTTCTTAAATTTTTGGTTTTAAAAAGTTAAAAGTTCATATAAGAAAGAATATATTAATTTTCAAATGCTTAGCTTTATCATTTTTCATTAGTTCCTTAAACTCAAGTAAATGATTTAATATAAAATGTAGCTCTTTGAGCAATAGATAATAAAATGGCTATTTTAACACCAAAAAATTAAGTATTTTCTGTGATCGGCATAATTCAAATAAAAGTAGCCAAATAACTGGTTATTATGAGATTGACAAAAAAATGTTCATTATCTATGCAGCTCACAGATGCAATTACTTCCTAAATAAACAAAAATGCATCTTTTTATTATAATTTAATCTTTTTGATAACATTTTTTTAAGTAATTTTATGAAGGGAAAAAGTGACCACTATTTATCTTTTAACACTTTGCTTAAAGACCAATGCATTTCTACAAAATTTGGTTGTTACAAAAGTGCAACTTCACAGAACACATTTTTTTCTTTTTAGAAAAATCATTAAAAAGTAAATGACATTTGAAAGCAAAAAAATTGCAACTCCATGTTTACTTAAACATGAGTGACATGATGATGCAACTTTAATTTCCAAGAAGGAATTTACCGTAAAATCAACTACATTATACCATACTTATTGCATTTGAAAACATAAAAAAAATTATTAATTTCCAAACCACTTATGTTATATATAATGATAGAAAAAGAATTTTAATAAAAAACTCCAAAAAGGTAAAAATTAGAAGAAAATAATTCACATTTATAGATCAAATTATTGCATTTTCAAACATAAAAGTAATTTAACTTACCAGTTTCCATTGTTTTTTGCATGAAAGCTTTCTGTTTGGATGCAAACTCAGCCATTAGTTTCTGTTGCCTTTCTTTGGCTCTTCTTCTCCTAAATTATAAGTATCACACACACATAAAATAAAAATTCAAATAAAGAATACATAAATAATACAATAACCAAAACAAAATTCAATAAAATTGCTGTTATTTCATATTTTTAAAAAATTCTACTTCAAAAACAAATGAAATAGTTAATTTTTACCAATTAACAATTTATCCTAACCACCATATTAAGTCATTTAAAAATAATAATAATAATAAATTACATTTTTGATAACATCATTGATTTAAAAAGAAAAATAATTCATCACAGTAAATTTCTTTAAAAAATCAAGCAGTGTATATGTGCACACATACCACAATGATTCATGATGTAAATCAATATCCTTCTCAGTACATTTCTAAGCAAGTTTCAAAATAAAATTACCACATTTTTTTTCTTTAAAATAATGAAATATTGGTATAAAAATTTTAACAATATATATCATCCACACAAACACAACATAATCAAGCAATATTCTACATACATACACACACACAATCTTTATGATAACATACTAAAAAATGTTGGCGATTAAGCATGCTTTAATGATAAAACTTTTTTCAAATTATTTTTGAATTAATACTGTAATGAATTTAATTAATTGATAATCAAATACATGATATTCAAATAAAATTTTACATTTGCATACAATTCAATAAAATATTCCAATACAACTAGGTTTTAAGAATATAATACATATAATTTTTTTTTCCGAATGGGGCTGTGAATGGGTATTTCACCATTGCAGGCCTAGTCTAGTCCCCAGGATCTGGTATCTCTTTTTAGTGCGGCATTATACAGGTGGCATACCAATCACCCACAAGTAATTTTAACACCAAGTTTCCACTTCAGAGGGAGGCCCCTGAGCTCTGACAATGTGAAACCCAACTAGAAATTCAATTTTGCTGAGAGCACTCAAGCCAAACAGGCACTCTAGGGATCTTTTACATGCCACATACTAATACACCATGAATGCTGTTTATTTTTTGCATCATGAAAATCTACATTTTAACCAAAAATTTAACACCACATAATGAATGCAATATTATCATATATGTAGACATATATTACCTTTCTTCTTTATCTATATTTTCAGACGAAGGAGAAGCAGTAACATCAATTTTTCTTGGCCACAATTTTTGTCTGATACTCTGAAAAACACTTAAATGGCTTTCTCCTAATACAGTTATTTGATTCAAAAGTCTTTCAATAAATAGAATTCCATCCCCAATTCTTGAATTAAGTTCTTCAGAAGATAGATCTTGTTTAGGCTTATAAGAATCTGGTTTTTCTGATAATTTTGAATGAAGTTGTAAAAGAAGGGATAGTATACTTTCATGTACATCAATTGTCCTTTTATTGCTAAAAGAATGGTACCTATATAAAACAAAACATACAACAATTAAATCAATTCCATTTTCTCATACATTTTAATTTGAAGTTTTACTCTATTACAATACCCAACATTAAACTGGAGTTTTTCAAAATTTGCCATAATTTTTAGTAAATCCAATTTAATTTTGTATTTTTAATTTATGTTGTTCTACAACTGAGGATAAAATTCATATTTACTTGTAGATGTTTGACATTTACTAAACAATAAGTACTTTTATTAAATTAAATAACTTTACAATCCAACAGAATATTATATTAAAATTATTAATACTTAATACTATTTGCTGAATAAAATGGAGATAAAAATTGTCAATAGAAGAATGTTAGAAGATATAAATGAGAATAGTGATTCTATTTCAGAAACTGAAGGATTACATAAGCTTTTAACCCCCTTTGTACCCATCTTAACATTTCTAGAGTAACAAAAAGAAAGTTTATTTTCTTATTTTGATTATGTATTATTCTACAATTAAAACTGTATCTTTTAAATCAAACACTAAATGCTTTACATGAGAAAGCTTTTAAGCAGAGATTTTAATAAAATATTTCACAAATGTAAAATACCTTTATATGATGGAAAATATATATTTGGAAACATTAGCATAAGAAATTTTCTACCTAAATTATCCAGTTTTATGTAATTTTCATATTTATAAAAAAAAGTCAATTATCAGATTGTTATTTTATATTAAAATATTTAATAAGCATATATTTTAAGAAAAAATTTACAATCATATTTCCAATATACAAATTATGATATATATATTAAAGTGCATGTTTTTAATGATATACCCAGATTTGATTTGATTTACAAATAAAAACTTGTGCTAGAACTACACAAATGTTATATAAATAGAAGTTAATGAGTCTATAATTTTGAATCAAACTTCAGACAAAAACACTAACTTGTATTTTACTTTCATAATCTATGCATCACAAACACAGTAAACTTTATTTTTCTACACAATGATTTAAGGCAGAACTGAATTCTCAACCACACACTGAACAATCATCAGAATAGCCCATTGTAAAGTATCTGCAGCTTTGACTTAACTTCAAAAAAAATTATTGGATACCTAAAGGTCATCAATTGTTAAAAACAATGAATCAGATCTGTTTCACTTGCAAAAAGAATCTAAAGAAAGTGGTTAGCTACTTCAATACGGAATTTTCTAATTTGCATCTTTTTCAGACTGAAGGAATTAATTCTTGTAAAGAGAAATCTTGTTAAGGATAAGCAAGAGACTGGTAAACCTTATATTGCCTTGTTCATACAAGTGGCAGCACATTTGGAACTTGTATCAAACATGTCTATACAAAGTGTTTTTTACTTGTTCTATGAAAGTTCCTTGTTCTCTGAGAGGAGACTGCATGGTGATATATTCTGATAATGCTTTAACGATAAAAAATACACACAAAATTCTCATATTCTGTTAACATCTTAATAGTAAGCATCAAAATTTTGTAGCAAATAGTATTCTCTGGAAGTTGATTGTACCCCTCAGTGGGGGTGTTTTTATAAATGCCTTATTAAAACTATAAATGAACCTTTGAGCAAAATGCTTGGCAAGGCCCCATACTAATTTGATATTGATACATTACCTGCCAAATTGTTGTTAGTAATAGCATAACAATATTGGTTACCCAGATTTGTATTGTTTTGGAACTGTGGTTAAAGGCAATAAATAACTAAAAATATATTTTTGAATTGATTTTTTTTTAATTAAAAACTAGATTTGCCTAAAATAATAAATTAGACAGAAATACTGATAATTCCATTACCTCTGCTCTCCAGAACAGCTGTCTGATTCAGAGGAACCAATTGCTAAAGGAAGACCTTTATCTGACAGCAGCATTCTATGACGTCCAGGAACTTGTTTCAATTTCATACATTTAGGCCGCACGGTTGTCAGCCCTTCTGAAGTAGGAATGAGAGCCATGTTATATGAACTACTGCCAGCTGTCAAAGCTAATTGTTGTTGCCTTGTAGAATCTTGTGACACAGATGAACCAGAAGCTGAGGATGCTTGTGTTGCTGGCATAACTGAAAGACCTTAAGATTATTAAATTAATTTAACAGATTATAAAAACATGCAAACTGTTCAATTATTATTCAATTTTATTTGTTATATTTGAAAAATTGTACTACTGTATTTGTAAAAAGCACAGTTAACTTAAAATTAACCTTTTGCAGATACATTGAATATCCAAGTAAAATATTTATAGCAGAGGAGGGGAACCTTTTTACCATTAGAGGCCACATGTAAATTAAGTAGCAATCAAAAAAGGCTGTATAGGTTGATGTACCTATTAATGTGACTCATGAAATTATTATAGTTTTTGCAGTTTTAACAATTTGGTGCATTATATAGAAATATTATTAAAAAAATTAAATCTTCATTTATTTATTATTTGACATAAAATATTTTTGTATCTACATAAGAGTACAATTTTGTTATAACATTAATCATTTTTTTATGAAATTATTAAAATTTGTAGATATTGCTGTAATTTTCCATATATTACTGTTGGTATTTTTTTATTTATGAAAGCATGTGTATATATATTTAAAATTTAACAAACAACTACATATTTAAATACCACTTCAAATAAAAATAGCAAAGTAGAAGCATTTTTTAATACTTTTAACATAACAAAGAAACACAATAGAAAAATTGAGTATTAAATTATAAATAACTGACATCACAACAATTCCTAAAATAATTTTAAAATCCAATGGAAAATACATTCATTCATTCATGCTGTTAATTATTTAATTCAATTTATTTGAAAATTGTTGTAATTGTTGTATTAAATATTAATTAATACAAGTGCAACCTTTAATGAAGGACACACAAGAAACTCACAAAGGCCATGCGTGATTTACAGCATTGGAAGCTTTTCAAGATTTCCTCTAATCAATGGTTTTCATACTTAGATTATAATCTTCATAAATTTCCTCAAGTGTTTTATCATAGCAAGAAAAAAATTTCATACTGTGTTATATTTACTAAAATTCAGATAATTGCAACTTCCTTTTTAAAAATCCTAGCAATTTTTTTTTACAAAGAATAATTTTAAACATTCTAAAGTTTAATTTAAGATTTCTCCCCCTCCCACTTTTTTTTTTAATCTGTGCGATTTACTGCCCAAAAAGTTTAAGTTCAAAGTATAACTTACCCTTAACTTAAACTTTTAAAAAAGATTATCTATATAAATCCCCCAACACACACCTACAATTAAGATATTCTTTTTTAAAAAGTATTTTAAACACATCAAAAGATGTAAAAGCAAATTAAATAGCAAACACGATTAGTAATTAAATTGCTGCATTATATTTTAATAATAAGAAATTTTATATTTTAACTAGATATAATTTTAAAAAATTCAATCAAAACAAATATACTGAATAAACAAATAAGAAAAGCAAAAAAAAAGAAAGAAATTTAACAAATTAAAATAGAAAACAATAAAATGCTCAATTAAAATAATCTATGCATTTTTAATGCAAAAATATTGCTGCTGCAAGCATATTTGCAAAATAAAGTACTTACCATTGGGTGTACCTGGAAAAGGAACTAATTGTGTATAATTGCTAGAGGTAGTTGCCACAGTAGTTGTAGCAGCTACAGCTGAAGCTGCAGCAGATGGCAAAGCTAACTGAACATTAGTTGCAGGTAACTGTGGATGTTGATTGGCAGGATCTTGAAAATCTAAAAGTATAATTTGAATGTTAGATAAGAATTAATTATTTAATTGTAAATATGTAGCATATCCCTTTCCTAAATTTTAGATTTAAAAAATACAAAAGTACATAAAGATTAGGAAAATATTTAAAACCCTAGGACTATTTTAAATCTGCTTCATAATTAAAAAATGAATTCTGAAGAGAAAATATTTATGAATGATCTATGATGAGAAACAAAGGAGATTCAACAAGAAAACCTTTAAATTAAATTATTTCAAGAAATGGTACAAAGACTTTTGAAATTCAAATATGAAACATTTTAATTCAATAAAATCCTAAAGCAATAATAACATAAAATTAACTTTCTAAATATCTCTCATTGTAAATAGCACAAAAAAGTCACAATATACATTTAAAGACAATGCTTTTTAAAAATATTCTATTAAAATTCACGAGCAGCAGAGAGAGAAGAGCATCAGGTTTTTTAAATCAAACCCATTACTTCATTATAATTTTTTCAGGCTTCATATTTAACCTGCTAATTTTAATCTTACAAAAATTCATATTATTTTAGTTTAATAAATCATTTAAAACAATGCAATTTATTGAAAATTTCTAAGCACCTTTAAATTTAAAAATTTGAATATATGATAGGATTCTTCTCTTACCTTCTTCAATTATGGGACTGGGTACATCATAAACTGTATATCCATCTGGTCCCATTTCCATATCTTCTTCCACTTCTTCATCCACTTCCATTTCTTCTACCATCCGCATCGACATAACAACCTTCTCAGTAATCACAACACAATCAACAACTTTTGATATGTTTTGCAAAATATTTGGTGAATCAAACCAATCTTGATACTTCAGATCTTCCACTTCCTTTGAATCTTGCATTTTATTCTATCACAGAAATTCAAATTAGTAGGATGTCAGAGGATATCTTAGTATTAGATTAAGTACAAAGAATTACATCTTTATTTTTAATATGATGAAGAGCAAAGAACACAAATGTGTATAACCTAAGATGATATATTTGCCTTTACTATGGATGACCTTTTGTCATTATTCTGGTAGGATATAAATCTGACATTAAAAGTCTTGAGATTTGGAGTGGAAAGAAAAGGTCTTCAATAAAAGAAAAATTACTAAAAACTAACACTCAGCAATATTTTAAAATTTATATGTTATTAATGGTAAAAAATACTGTACAAGAGTTATTGTAAGAGTCCCATTAATTATGGTAAGAATGTAGTCCATTTAATTTTAAAAATATTTAAATATAAAAAGTGGACAAAATGTAGCTTAAAGTGGACATTTGAATAAAGCATGAAGTCAAGCAAAATGAAAAATGAGTTATTTAGAAATTCTAAGATTTAAGAAAGAGAATATTCGAAATGACTTTTGAATATTTTCAAATAGTTGCATAAGCCAGCAAGGGTACAAACAAAATGTTAAAACTCAAAAAAATTTCTCAGCAATTATTTTTTAATATGGTTCTTACATGGTTAAAAGTAGGTTCTATTATTTTTAAATCATGATGAAAAACATTTAATAGATTTAACAAATGAATGAACAGTTGATTTTTCTTTTTTTTTAATTGAAGGATAAAAGCAAACAATTATGTGTCTTATAATTTATAAATAAATTTTCTCCTTACTTGCATTTTAAATAATGTTACAAGCATGATAAAATTTTACAGAGACAAATGTAAACTTTTCCTATATATTGAATTGTAATTGAGGTTTAAAAACAATCTGAAATTAATATTTATATGTTAAGTGTTTTATTATTGTACAAATTACACCACTGTGTTATTTTTTGGGTTATTTTAATATTTAATAAATAATTTCAACAATTAGAAATTATTTTAGTTTTTGCTAAAGTATTCAAGAAATAGGTTTCTTTAAAATATATATGTTAACCATTTTTTAAAAAATAATTTTAAAACTTCTCCTGAAATTTATACTTATCTGGTAAGAATATACAGTAGACAATTACTGTTAAAATTTTAGGATATTATATGTTGTACTTCAATGTACCAAAAAGTTGACGTACAACAGCATACATCCGCTTTGGATAAATCCCATTTGATTTACATTCTGTTTAAAAACACAAGAATACAATATTCTCCTTAAATCAGAAAAGAAATGAGGCTAAGATTTCTTTTATTAATGAAGTTTATCCTAATTAAATAAATCTTAATCCAATGTATAGATATTAAAATTTTGCAAATTACAATTCTCACAAAAGCCAGACATGTCATAATAGCATTATCTGGAATGACCAGGGAATTTCTTTTTCAAAATATAAATATCCTGAAGGAAGCAAGGTTCCTTGCAGAAACTTTTAGTGAAGATTAAATAATCCAATGATCTTCAAATAGGTTCTAATAAGGAAATGAGACAAAAAATTAATGGAAATTTACAAAACTTTAATCAAACTTTCACTGTATTACTGAATTTAAATATTCAGCATTTAAATAGTTTTATACATTTTCCTCAAAAAACGACAAAATAAGGGTATTTTTCCATAGGAACAGATTAACCGTTTTCCCAAATTTTTTTTACTGAAAAATATTTTAGTATATACCATATTGGTATATGTCTAAATATCTGGAACTAATCAAGGACATATACCAAAATATATACCAGTTTATTTATTTTGATTCTCACAATAAATACATGATATGCTTGTATTTAAGATAAAGTCAAAATGAAAATAAACTAAACAGTTATTTTTGCCATAAGGCATTTAAAATTTTGAAAAGAAAATTAAGATTTTTTTAAACAAAAGAAAAAAAAGCAGTTTAAAATACATCTGACTGAAGTTTTATTGGAGAAAACTTTAAATAACATAATATATACAGTCATTATGAACCTCTATATTGCAAATTTTTCTATATAGCAAACTTTTTCCTGGAACAAAGAACATTTTACGATTTTCATCATAAAATAACCTCCCAAGAGCGAAGTGCATTTTCTACATAACAAACTTTTTTTGTTTTGTTATTGTTGTTATTCAATTTTTTTTCCTACCTATTTTTGAAATATTTCTGGATATTTCAAGTTATTCTCACTTTTAATACAATTTATGGTGGTCATAAATTCTGAGCTAGTTTTATTAGGTGCCTAACTCGCCGAGAGCAATAGAATTTAGGGCATTTCATCCAAGAAGTGCAACCTTTTACCCTCCTTGTCCAGTTCACTAGAAGCATCTTCGATATCCCCTTTCTCCCTCAGAGGAGTTGCCTTGTGTCCCTGTGTCCTTGAAATAGTTTCTGTTTGTAATTTGTTTCTTGTAGCTTGAGCATCAAACAAAAAAATTTAATTCTACAGGAAGTGGATAAAGGTGTCAAGAAAAAGGTTATTGCTTTAAAATTTTGTATTCCTTCAAACAACTTATCAACTATTACAAAAAAAAATCGAAATAAGCTACAAAAATATAATTCATCAAGAATTATTTTTCAAAACTTTTCAGAACATGTGTCTATGAAAATGTCGACAAGGCAGTTTGGAAGTGAATACACATAATGCAAGATAAAAATATTTCAATTTCTGAACCTTTTGTAACAGAAAAAGCTTTTTAATTTGCGAAGGCATTGGGATACGAGCAATTTCTAGGTAGCAATGGTTGGCTAAAAAAAATTTAAGAAAATACACGAAAATACGCCTGAGGAAATTTTTGTTGCATTGCAAAGATGTGAGGCGTATTATGAGACAAAGCATTTTTTCAAACAAAGAACTCAAACATAATTAACAGATTTCATGAGTAATTAAATTTAGGATGCATATGGTAATAATGAATGTTTAAAATTTCTAGCTACAAAATAATGTATCTTTAAAATTACTTATCTGCTTTAAATTGGAAAATGTCCTTAAAATCCTTAATTCAATATAAAATTAATTTCTTAATGTTGAAAATACAGTGTATTCCTCAACATTCTTTTTCTTATTTTCCTTGTGGTTTCTTTCTTTTTGATGGGTAAGACATATAAAATAAATGGATATTAATTTACAGAAAGGTGTGAATAATAACTTTTTTAATATATAGTGTTTATGAATTTAAAATTTGTTTTGTGTGGTTTATAAAGTATATTGAAAGATATCTATATAACGAATTTTCCATATAACAAACTTTTTTCGGGATTTAGCAACTTTGTTAAATAGAGGTCTGACTGTAGATTATTTCTCTACAAATCCAAAAACAAGTGTCATAATATTTCCAACTGAAGTGGGCATGGTACAATTTGCACAAAATTTTTTAGTTTAATAATTTTGAAAATTTTTTTGGTTTTCTTTTATGTGTACATATTGAGTAAAAAAGATTTTGTGCTTGAAATTTCATAAAAAGCTAATCATTTAATTTTTTAAGAAAAAAACTTTAAATTTTTCAAGTTAGTTTTAAATGCTACTCCTCCTACAAAAACTGATGTACACAGATGAAATTTGATTTACAAGTACATCAAACTATGCATAACAAAAGATGGTATGGGTTTTGTGATAGCATAATTGGTATTCTTTTAATGATTGCTTATTGAAAATTCCTCAAAAAATGTATAATTCTAAATTCAATTATTTTTAAAAAAATAAATATTGGTTTGATTTAAAAATGCCTATAAACTTTTGCTACATGTACTATTGGCAATAGTTAGAAAAAAATATTTAAGCATTTCGCACAATAGGAAAAAAAGCCTTGAATTTTTGAATGAAGACCAACTAGTTGTTTTACCTTTATGAGATAAGTCTGCTTAAAGTTTTGATTTGCCATAGGGATATGAATAAAAACAAACATAAAAGTCATCAAAATTCTGCATTTTTTAAACATTAAAGCTTTCAAATTTTGTGATATTATTGTTAAGTATATAAAAGATAATTTGGGCTAAAAAAGTAATGTTTGATTTTTTTGATCGATTTTTATTATTTGAATCATATTGTGTCCCCTTAAAGAGCTTCAATTTCAGAAATCTAAATACACAATGAATCACAAAATTTTAATCACACAATTGTACATCTCTTACCATTAAATTACACTCAGGTGGCGGAGGAAATCTGACAGCCATATCTAATAAATAGATGCAAAGACTCAGAATTTGCTCTGGAATATCAGGATCATTCACTGCCTGAAATAAATATTTCCACATTGTCTCATTAATAAATATGCAGGTCAACCAAATTCTGTATAAATGTTATTTTTCAATATTAGAATCTTCTTATGCACTATATTATAGCTCTTTTAAATTTATAAAATATTAAAATATTTTTTTAATTGATTCAATAGATTGGATATGTATAGATTAATCTATACCATCTGCTGTATAAAATGTGCTTAATAGTGCATCTTAATTTTATGTTTAAGTGAAAAAAAGCTTATCCATGGAATATTACTAAAGCTATACAATAATAATTGGATTTATGTATGTCACAATTTTTTATGAAAATTAGAACATTTTTCAATCTTAAAATGAATTTCAAGCTTGTATTAGATTTGTTAACCTAAGACAAAAACAGTCTTTAAAAAAACTAATGAAAATAATAAAACTTATTTAGTCATTGGCTAGAATGATTCTTATATATTATACTTATAACACAATCCTTTCCAATGCAACCATTGTAAATATTTTTATTATTTGGATCCTTTCATTTCTATTTTATGCAGCTTTTTTAAAAATAGATTTAGTCCAATACTAACTTTAGGACTATTACAGCAGATTTGTAATAAATGTGATGTTTTTTATTTAATTTCAAATTCATTCTGAGCTACTTAGCATTTTTCAATGAGAATGGGAGATCCCCCCCCCCCTTAAAATAAATCAAATTCTTTATTATCAATTTTCTTATCCAATTATTTGTGTCTTTTATACATCATATTTTAAAATAATAAGACAACTTATGGCACTAACAGTATCGTCTGAAAAACATAATTTTACAATATTTTGATGCAAATAAGGAAGGTTAATAAAATTACTAACCCGATACAATATAGTAAAGATAATTCCATGCATAGTTTTAGAGTGCAAAATTCTTCGTGGATCTGGAAACTGATCAAATACTGCAGATGGAATTCTAAATGGTGGCCAAGGTGGTCTTGAACTTGAGAGTTTATTATTCTGTCGTAAACTACAAAAATAAATATTGCATCAAAATTTCCTCTGACATCTTTAATAAGTAAATAATACACATGAATATATTATTACTTATAATAATAAAAAAAAACTAAATTTAAAAATAAATTTAACCATTTTTTTTTCTCTTTACTTTAAGCAAATTTATCATATTAAAGAATAAACTTATTAAAAATGAACATATTCTATAATAACATCTCTCATTAATTTGTTGCATAAATTTTAAAATGAAACATTTTTAGATTAAAAAGAGACAAAACTTTTCAAATAATTATATAAAGGTCACATCATGATTATCGGACAAACAAGAGCTGACACATCAAACAGGAAGACTGCCAATAGATAAAGCTAAATATGAGCACCTCTGCCCAAAATGTAACAATACTTTAATTTTTTTTTTTTTAAATGCATTTCAATACCTTTAACCTTCACTTCTAATTTTTTTTCATGCAATAAATTTATCTTCCAACATAAATTTCTTCTCTCTCCCTTTTCCATATATTACAAAATAAATTTAAATTATATATATCAAGTACACCAAGCGGTGATTAATTCATCTTCTGACAATGTATTTATAACACCAAAAATATAATGTATGACCATAAAATCAAATCAAAAGACGTAAAAAAAGGTCTAAAAATCATACCTACTTTTAAATTAGATCCAAATCTTTAATACCTAAGTGTTATCATTTCAAATATAAATTATATTCAAATTGAAAATTATTCAAAAGTGAATTCAATATTTAGGTCTAATATTTCTGTTTAATTATAATAAAAGCATCTTTAAAATAGTTTAGCTCATGCACAATTTTTCGCATATGCAATGGAGAGAGAGATTTCTAGATATTTTTTAATAACTTAAAAAATTGATTTTTCTAAAACATTTGGACTTTTTTCAAAGATCATCAAAATAATTTGACATGCAACATAAATTAAAAATAAAAAAGAGCAAGAAAAATTATATTAAGATCTTATATTCTTTTGAGAGTTTTGTCCTTTAATATAATTTCAGTTTGATATTCATTGATTTAAATTTTATTCAATTTTTAACCAATTGCTTCCAAACATAAAAATGATATCTTACTTAATTTCTCAAATCATATTTCACTAAAGAACACTTACTATTGTGAGAATCTATCTAATGAAGCTTGATATTCTCTGCGGTGAACAGCTCTTAGAAGAACATGAATAGGATCATATTCTTCTTCCCAAATTTCTGGCTTAGGTACATAAGTTCCCTGCATCATTGCTCCATTGGCTTCAAAATTTGGAGCTTTGTACACAGCAACCTAAAAATAAGAATTTACAAATTGAATTGTCAAAAAAATTTTATAAGAATTTAAAAATAATCCCCCTTAAAATAAACTAAAGTTTTACGGCATAATCACTTTAAAAAATATGAAAAGAAATTATACACAATAATAGAAAAATTTAGATTTTTTTAAAATCATTTTTCATTTTTTTTATTTTAAAAAAAGAAAAGAAAAATTACACTAATTCACAGTTAAATATTTTCAAGCGTATACTTTTTTTTTTACATAATACACAAAAATGCAAGGTTTTGACAAAATTAGTAAACATTATAACATATGCTAAAAGTAATTACAATTCATTTTGAGGGTGTACTCTAAATTATAAAATGGCAGAATGTAGATGTTATAAAAATTAAATAGTTAACAAATATATTAAGATAACAGCACATAGGTTCTTAATTTTTATACAAAAGATTTGATGAATAGTTTGTACTTGAAAATCTATTTCAAATTAGCACTGAGTATATTTTCATATAGACATTTACTTAATAAAACTACATCATTTTTCATTTTGATACAATACACTGAAAACTGTAGCATGTATTAGTTTCTACAAAAATATAACTGGTTAAACTTAATAAAATATCTAAAAAAAATAATTAAAAACAATTACAAAAGTATAAATTCACTATATTTGCATTTAATAAATATCAATTTAAAAAAAACTTTAATACAGACTATATCATGCAATAAAACAATCAAAAGCAAACCATAGTGAATTTCAGACACTACAACATTTTAAATATGAATATCTTTGTACACATATAATTTGGCACTAATAATTTATCAGATCGAAAAGAAAAGATGCAATACATATCATAAATATAAAAAGAATCCCTTGCACACCATTTGCATAAAACTGTCACAATTGATGCAACATTACATCAATATTTATATAATTTTTTAAAATATGCAAAATAACTAATAAAAATCCTAAATTTTGGATACATAAGCTTATAGAGATTCCATTCAAAAATACAAAATTATTTTCAAAAAGAAAAAGTATAAGAGCTTAGAATCTAATAATTTAAATGCTTTAACTTTAAAAGATTATTTATTCCAACTATCAACATTTACCTGATTTAAAATACTTTCAAAATTCCTGTTTTGAGAAGTTTCTCCACATTTATCAGGTATTAGATCCATAAGTTGTGAATGTGTCCTGTCATTCATGCACAGAAGTGACACCATTTCTTGGCGAATCACTTTCTCTTCAGTAAGCCCTATTTTAAAGAATTAATTACAATTAACAAAGTACAAATTAAAAAACATGAAATATTAGTAATTTGCAGTAAAAGGTTATGAAGTAATTTAATATATAAACTTTAATTCAGTGTTATTCATTTAAGTCAGCAGTTCTTGAAATGTGGTTCGCAGACCCCTTGTAGGGGTCCACAAAAGTTTCTCGTTTAATGTTAAGATTTTCCTTTTTTACAATCTCTGAAAGACCTCCTAGAAAAATGTGCCATCCTAAACTAGATCCCTAAATTGCCCCAATGAAAAAACTCTACTAGAACATATATTTCTATCAAGAATATTTATTCAGGTTTTTTTTTATTGTTTGCAACTACATAGCCATAACTAAAATGTAATATTTTTAAAATATAGTAGAAACAGATGTGCAAAGATTAAGAACTGAATTCATAGCATACCAATAGGATAATGATTAAACTCATTAATAAAATTTAACTAACACAGTTAAGTAGATTTATTTGTTTATATGAAATTAGTATTTTGTAATATTTTTATACAATTAGATGTGAACCGTTTTCTTCAAGGAAAAAAAGAAGTGTCACAAATGTTTGTATAGTTAATGTAGTCAGTCTTAGGATTATTGAGGTATTATCCACCCCATTAAAATTATCCACACTCGCTATGTGTTGGAAGTTACGGAGGGAAGTTCAAAATCTTAGGGCTGATACATAAAGAAGAGGGGGGAGAGGCAACATGAGACCTGAACTTAATGTGAGCAAGATACATTTCACGAGGCCCTCTGATGGCATAAGTAGAGGGTTTATAAAAAAAACAGCTTTTATTCATAAAGAAAAAAACCAAACTTTTTACTCATATTTCTTTGGCACATTAAACAATAATGAAAAAAAATTAAAGAAACAGAAATTTTCAACTTTTAGTTTTGCAGAAATCCTTAATGATTGGTTCATAATTTATCTTAGATGCTATATCTGCTTCAATAGATAAAATTGCCAAAGCTGAAAGTCTTTCCTGACCCATTGTATTTCTTACATAATTTTTTATCAGTTTTGATGTTGAAAAGCTCCTCTCAGCAGAAGAGGTACTTACAGGTATTGTTAATTAAAATTCGAATGATAAAGTAAATATTTGGGAAAATTTCTTTCAAATCAGTTCTCTGTGACAAATTGGAGCAGATGTTTCACATTTGAAATGGTGTTGGGTAAATTTGGGATCATATTTTATAATTCTTCATATAATTCGTAAGGTTGGAAGTCACTGCTCTCACCTACTTGCAGGACTGTGTGTAAATCTTGACAGTTTTTCAGTGTTTGCTCTTTTAGAATATTTTTTAAATTGTTTAAATCATTAAAAAAAACAAAATTTTCAAAATGTTGATTTAAAGATATAAATCATGAATCCTTATTGCTTATCACAGAATCAATCATGGTATTAAAAAAGTCTGTTTTACACCAGCTTTTGACAGACTATAGGCAGAGATTGCCACCTTCGAAATCAAACATTCTTTTTGTTTTGGATACCCTTCTGTTTTTAAAAATCTTTTGGCTAAAAACTGCTTTTTCTTAATAAACTAATGAGAGTCAGAAAGCATTTTCCGAATCCAGTTTGTCAATACACTTTGATCCAGCTAAAAATGTACACAAATGTTCTCAAAAGTAATGAATAAATGGGCTTGTAAAGATTGCCATAATTTGTTTATGGTACTGACATGTGTTAATAACTCATACCATACATGCAATGATATGATAAATTCCAAACTGAATATTTCAGTTAAAATGGAATTGCCATCACTGAGTGTGTTGAATTGTTCCGTTTGGTTTTTCAAGTTTTCTATTCATTCAACATCATCATCAAATTGTAATAATATGGCCTTCACCGCCTGGATTCTGCTTTTCCACCTTGTGTCTGATAAACACTTAATAGTAAGCTTTAATTTATCTTTGATAATTTTCAAACGTTTGCTGGAACTTGAAAGTTGCAAAAATATTTTCTCAATAAAACCAAAAATTTTTGCTATGACAACTGCAAGGTGGGAAAACGATCTGGGATTTATATTTAATAATAGAGTTTTAACTCCACTATTTACGCCATATTTGCACCATTGTCGTATTCTTGTCTACGACAGTTCTGAATATCTAAGCCATTTTTTTCTAGCTCTCCCAGTATTGCATTGGTCAAATATTCTCCAGTCATTTCAGTGACAGCAAGAAATCTGATAAAGTTTTCTTCTATAATTTCAGTTGATGTACTACAATATCTTACGATGACCAACATTTGTTCAATTCTACTACAGTCTCTAGAGCAGTCAAGTAAAAAAGAATAATATTTTGCCTCTTTTATCCAACCAATCACATCAGTGGTAACTGTGTTTGACATGATTGTGATAAATTCATTTTGAATATCATGGCTTAGATAATGGTGTGCATGTTTCTAATTATTAATGTGATTTATGTGTTCCCGTAATGTAGGATCATATTTAGATATCAATTTAAATAAATATGAAATTTCCAGAATTCTTGCTGGTTTCATCTATTTTGAGAGATTCTCTGTTACCTACTAAACGCCAGATTATGAGAGGTTAAGAAATTTACCAAGTCAATTAATCTCAAAAAAATTTTATCAATATTTTTGAGATTCAAGGTAAAAAAAATTCACCTTTTGTTTTTGTTTTTCCATCTCTAATGTTATCCATTGGAACATGTAGGCCATATGTTCTTAAATATTCTCATGTCTGTGTAAAATACAACTTAAGAATGTTTCCAATCACATCACCCTTCCTGTACCATTTGAGTTAGTGAATTGTTAAACAGTCTGCATGGAAAACAGAAAACTTTTTTAAGAACTTGAATAAACCAACTAGCGACAACATTGAGTTTCACCATTATTTAGTTTTCTTAATAAATGAAAATTAGAAAAGTGTCTATGATCATCATCTTTAGGATAATATTCATCACTGCTAGTTAAATGCTGTGTGGGACCGCTTTGAACTATATCATGACAGTGAGCATCTATCATTGGAAACGTCCACAATCCCAAGTCAAAACTGGCAAATGCTTGTTTCACTAAGTCACTGGCACCTTGTTCACAGATAAAGAACTAATCTCAATCCCTTCTTCTTGATTGTGACTTATATTACTCAACGTGAACTCAGAAATCTCAGCATCAAATTTTGAATGGCAAGCTTATGGTCCTATTTCTATTTCTGATTTTCATCATTCAGTATCAAGAATCGATGCATCTGGATTCTAAATTCAATGGAGGCTTGGATATGGATAAATTGTGTTGAGATGTCGAAGGAAAGAATTCATTTGATTCTGTACTGCTACATTCAGTCTGACTGAGAAATTTCCTCATACCCAAACTTAAAACCAGGTTGAATACAGCTCTTTCCACTTTTCTTTACTTTTTGCTGCACCAGATTCCCATTTTCTCCCTTTATCTCTTTCTTTCTTAGTGCCTTAGTCTGGCATGATTGATAAATTATGAAAAATGCAACAATACATAACCCTTAAGCAAAAAAATAACATTTGCTGTTTAGGTACTTTTTTCTTTCCCTAAGCATAATGGCAAATAATAAATTACAAATGTAATTTTATGTCATGTAAGTTTTAAAAAGAAAAACTATAAAAAAATATGAGTGCAAGTCTTTCTTTCTCCTAGCCTTATTAATCCCAATCACACTTGGTGTCGACTTTCAGTTTAATCTGATTTGAGTGTAAGTATAATAAATATTTCTTACTTTATTCTTGGCACATAAACACAGGTACTATTATTTTCCTTCATAACAGAAATCGAATTTCTACTTATTAAATACGTGTTTATCGTTTTATAACGTACCAGTACCACTATTATTTATTCTCACATCAAATAGTTTTAAAATTTATAATATGATATAGAAACATGTAAAAAGACTGCATCTGCATGCAATTTCTAATGATGGGAAGTCCCAAGCTATACCCCATCTCTGACCGGGGACTCCCCATGATAGCAGCTCAACTCCAGCTAATGTTTCCTATAATGACTAAATATGAACAAATGAGCAGAAACGACAAAGGTGAGAAATTTTTTATTTAAAAAATAAAAAACAATATTTTTAAGAATTATTTATTCATATGCTTTCATGTGCCAATAAAGAGAATATCTTTAATAAAAGTCAACATATCAATTTTTCTATATCTTGAGAAAAACAGATGGAGTTGAGAATTTTCTTATTAATTATAAAAAGCCCTGTGGCATGCACTTTTGGATTTCAATTACTTTTCATTTAATTTATTTCAACTTTGAGGTGCGAGACTATGCACTGCAAGGTTGTGGGCGGTGACCCGCCTTTTGCCACCTCTGAGAGGGGGCAATACAATCGAAAGTTTAAGAACCACTGATTCAAGTCGTAATAATCAGCAAATTAAAAACAAATGCATAGATGAAATCCTTTTCCAATTCAATTCATTAAACATACCTTTAAAATCAATTTTAATAAAAATTCTTGTTTAAGAAATTTTTTTTAAAATACCTTTTTATGTAAAATTTTAAATGTAAAACTGCAACACCATTAACATACATTATTTTTTAAAAAAATTAAAACATAAATCTACAAATAAAATTCATTGGCTCATTTACTGATCTTACTGCCTTGTGAAATGTGAAGGTGAGTTTGGGTACCAAGCATGATATTCTGTCAAACAAGAACACCATTACTTTTAAACCAGTTTTTTAACAATGTTGAAAGGATTATTGCAAGTTACTTCCAGATATGTTTTCATTTAAAACTGCTAGTCAAGTTGCTTTAATCCGTAAAGAGAACTTAAAACCTATTGTTGATCTGCTCATATTTTGTTTTCTACCCCCAAAGAAAAAGCAGTCTCCAGTGAGTAAATAATGGACATGTAGGTAGATGGTACACATGATTGTTATTATGCAAATAGACCTCCCTTATGCAGCCTATTGACCATAATAAAATATATCAATCATAAAATCCCAATCTACAACAATTTATTTTACAGTCTGCCCTCTGTCTCTTCTAACCTATAAGATAATATACTGATTGTCCATCCCATGGTTGCTTATGAACTACTGAAAACTGAGATAGCTATTGCTACAGTTTGAAATGTTCTCCTAATTCATGAAACAATTCTAGGTTTCCCAAAACTTTAGTCAAACCAACTTTCTTCTACCTTCCCAATGATTTAATCTCAGTTCACCTACATCATAGGTTCTCAACGTGGGCGATAAAGCCCCCTTGTGGGCGTTTCGAGGCTTTCAGGGGGGCGTTGAGATGCCACGGAGAGGCTTGGACAAATTAACCAAAAAAAACTAAAAGACACGCTGATTATGTACTAACAAAAGTAAACTTTAATACTGTTTACCTTATGTTGATCATATGTATTTAAATCATTCCTATATAACATGTACGAAAATTCACATATTTTGGTAGTACGGGAAGTGGATGAAAAACTTAAAAGATTACATTACATTCAGACCTACATTAAATTGAATGATATAGTGCATTTTAATTTCTGTAGTGCACGTGTTGACTTTGTCTGTAAGCAGTAGGAAACATGTTTTGTCCACTCATTTCATTACATATATTATCCAAGAAACATAATGAAATGTGTTAACCAGGAATTAAAGTGATTATTTAAAGGCTGAAACTGTCAATTTATATTTATTTTGAAAGCAATAGTTTATTATGAATTACTTCGTATCATCAAAACCCCCGCCTGTCTTTATAACAGGTAATCTAAAAATCTTTTATTCCACTCTTTTAAATGAAGAAATTCAATAGCGTTTCAATTCCAACAATATATCCTACCTGTGACTAAAATATATAACATAACATATTTAAATATATTTGTGACAATAGATATTTCAGATTCACAAGTAAAAAAACTGGGACTGTAGGAAAAAAGGAAATTAAAAAAATATAATCTTTTAATAAATAGGATATTTTTTTAAAACTTAACTCTTGTTTTCCCCATGTATCATGTACACTCTTATTTCTCTAGAGGGGGAGGGGGAAGTATAGAAATACTCACTAGAAAAGGGGGCGGTGTTGAAATATTCACTAGAAAAGGGGGCGATATCGAAATATTAATCAGAAAAAAGGGGGCGATATCGAAATATTTATCAGAACAGGGGGCGCCAGTTCAAAAAAGGTTGGGAACTTATGACCTACACGTTATCTACAGATTACCAATTGGATATATCATACTGAAGAGAAGCAAATTGAAATTTAAACTAATGTACACCATGAACAGCTTTCGCACAAATTCCTGAGTGAACCAACACTGGAGCAGTATGCCGTGCTGTACATACATGCATGCTTTACTGTACCAGACCCTAGTTGGATTCTTGATTGGTGTTTCAATTTATTCAGTCAGATCCTTCCACTGACATGCTATTTCTGAGCTTTACCTTAAATTAGTGCATATCAGTTTACAACTCAGTATAATTTTTTTTAATTATCTGATTTAACTTATTTTTAAGATAACCTTATGTTAATCCCTTCAAAAATTTACATGTATCATGTATTGTTGCATAAATTTCATAATTTCTCAAGATTTAGTAATACAGTAATGAAATATATAGTGACGACATTTTATAAATAAAACTATTATATATATATGCAGGCAATATGTTATTCATTAATTACCTATATTTGTATGAGTAGAAAGTAATGTTGTGAGAAAAGAAAGCGCTCCTTCTAACATGGGCATCACTTTGTCAGTATCCAAGAATGAGTTACTTCGATTTGGATGAAAAGTCAACCATTCCCATACATGAAATCTAAAATATAAAAATTTAATATCAACTTCAATGTAATAAATATGAGTAAACACATATTTTTAGAACTGAAATTTGACAAAATTAACTTACTTTTACCAATGATACCTGTTATTAGTATTGCACCTTGATACAATTCCTTTCAATAATGGTAAATGTTGGAAGTTCAGAAAATACAAAAAAAAAGTAATTTTTATATTTAAACAGCTAAAATGTTTAACTGTTATTTTTACAATATTAAAATTCTACTAACCCTTGAAAAAATCCCTTGTTGAATATTTTCTACTTCCCAGTAGAACAAAAGAACTTTCAAAGTGATTACAAACATCTTGGATGTCGATATTAGAAATATTTATTGCAAATAATTTGACTGCAGATAGAGAAGCAGTTTATAAAATGCAATGTATATATCTTTTTATATAAAATTGTGTATGTATATATAGTGGTTTTCTATAAATAGAATCTTTATCTTCAAATAATTTGTTAAAGGATCACATCTTTATTCATGTCTGAATTATTTTGGAATATATAATAAAGATGCAGTAAGAAGTCCATTGAAGGTAAAAGTGAATTTATATAATTATTGCTGTTGAGTTTCTAGAGATATTAACTAAGTGTAAGTTGATTGTGGGCCTTTCCATATTCCCCATATCCTTTACTCACTCCATATACTTCAAAATGGTAACATTGACATAGTTGAAATTTTATTTTTAAACAAGTGAAAAATTATTTAAAGTAAAATAAATTATTATATAATCTAGAATTTTTTTTAATTTCTAAAAACAAAAATTTATCTTTCTTAGAAAAAAATGATTTTTAAAGAAATAATAATTTTATGCTTTGATTAATTAATATCTACCTAAAATTAAATACAATTTTAAATTTGTTTATTTGCATGTTTCAGATCATTAAGCAGCAAATGTTTCAAAATACACCAAATATAATTTGAATTAAATTATAAATAATTTACTTTTGCGATGGTGTTTTAAATATTTCAGATTAATATTAAAAATTATATTTAACACTACAATGAATTACGAAAAACGTTAAAACTTTTCAATTTACCTTTGCATAACAGTTTTAAGAAACCAATCTGGATCCAATTTCATGGCACATATTTGTAATAAGAAAAGATCAGCATCAACAATTGAGTTACAAAAATGACACTGGATATAAGTCATGGCTTGACCTTTAATCTGGAGACCACTTCGAACCCACATGTTGCAGAGAATCTCATGAAATGTAACCTGTAAAAAATATTTATGTTTCTCTTCAATTACATCACTTATTTCTCACTTAATGTGTTTATGCATTAATAGTAAAAATTAAATCTCAAGTAATAATTATAACAAAGATTTAAATTCCTTTTCTCCTATTGCATTTCCCTCAACCAACTTTACTTTTATGAGTATCTACAGATTAAGTTTAAAGAAATTCCTTTTAGAAAAATATTTATATATATATATATTAATGATATTATTAAGGTAATTTTAGAAAATCATAGTAATTATAATCTTATTATTGATTTCCACAAATTTAAAACTCTCATAGATTTAGTCTTAAAAGAAAATTACATTAATTTTAATGGTTCATTGTATAAACAAACTAAAGGTTTGCCTCAAGGTGGCCCTGCTAGCAATAGTTTGGCTACTTTATTTTTACACTTTTATGAATATTAATATATTATTAATAATCATTATTACATTTTTAGATATATAGATGATCTAATTGTCTTTGGTAAAAATAATAATTTTAACCCGAATATTACATTTTATCCTGATTACTTAAACCTAGTCAAGATTAATAATAATCCAATTAAAACTAATTATTTGGATGTGTATCATTGTTTATTAAGGATTATAAATTACACAATAATATTTATTATTTATGATAAAAGAGATTATTTTAATTTTAACATTCTTAAAGTGCCATACTGGAATTCCTAGTTACCCATTTCTATATATATAGAAATATTATTTTTAAATATATTTATCATAATAATGTATTAGTTAGTGATAAACGTAATATATATTTAAATTTTAATAACTGTATTAACCATTGTATTGAACATGTGGATATCCTGCTAATATTCTTTACAATTACATTTCTAATAGTTTGCAGTGAAATGTCAATATGCACTTATAAAAGTTTTTTTCTTTTAAATTAATAACAGTTAATTGAAAGATGGCACCACATGTTTCATAAATTAATAATACTATATTTGAATTAAAAATCATTATGTAGGCTTGGGTGGTATTTTTATTTTCTATAAATTTTTATATATTCATATCAATATATAGGGTTTTTAAATGTACATATATAGAAAGAGAGACTTAATGTTATTTCATCATAAATTACTAATTTTATGCGGTACTGCTATACTTCTTTCTATCTTGCGGGAAACATGGTTTGATGCTGTACTCACGTATAAGTTTATCAACTAGTTTTTTTGCATCAATTTTAACTTATACTAGTAATTAATAGTAGACTATAATTTTATCATTTCATATTAATAGATTACGTTTTTATTTGTAATAGTTAACTTTCTATTGATATTCCTTACTCTTTCCCTTTGGCCCAGAGTATTGGCAAATACAGGGGAAGGTTGGCTGGTCACAAAGCTTTGTTTAAACTTGCAATCTTGGTTCCCAAGGCCTGGAATTTGTACTACTGTGGCTAATACTTTTTACTATCTTGACTAGTCATCTTAGGTTTTATAACTATTTTGTATATATTTGTGAATTATATACAGGGTGTCCCAAAATGACGGCATAAACTCTGCACAGCTAGATTCCTCGTTGGGAGTACATAAAAACTGCCCAAAGAAGCTTTCCTGTACGATCCATAGTTTATGAGAAAAATACGAAAAACAAAGATGTCACTTCCGGTGCAAGAAAAAAACACTTTATTGGACATATCAACAACAGTATTTGCATATCTTTCCAGATGATAATGTTTAAAACACGCATGTCGCGTCATGCATGCATGCGCCGTGGAATGACGTTAAGTCACCCTTTGAACTGGTATTTAAAAGGCTGCATCTTGCAGCTACCGATAGTCTTCATATGGTGCCCATGTATTCCGTACGTGACTACTGCGACATGTACTTGCGACTACTGCGACATGCCCTCTCAAGGAACTGGTGTATCAAGACGTAGCGACAACACAAATGGACTTAGTAGCTTGTCTGCATGCTGCTTGTACTTTGGTGGACCCCACAATGCTACGACATGTGATGATAGCCATTCCATGGCGCGCTCAAGCCTGCCTTGACATGCACAGTGGACATTTTGAACATCTGCCTTAAATTGTGCATATACTGCTGTTGATATGTTCAATAAAGTGTTTTTTTTTTTCTTGCACCAGAAGCGACGCCATACTTTGTTTTTCGTATTTTTCTCGTAAACTATGGATTGTACAGGAAAGCTTCTTTGGGCAGTTTTTATGTACTCCCAACGAGGAATTTAGCTGTACAGAGTTTATGCGGTTGTTTTGGGACACCCTGTATATACAAAATTCCTGTTTCAGGCTCTGACAACTTTCATTCCTTCCCTTTGGGAAGGACATGACAACTACAACAACAACTTGTTTATATATATATACATATAATTATTTTACCTAATTACATCTTCATATAATTATGGCATGTATTTTATTCTTTTTCTACAGTCCAGATTAATTTTAAATTAAAATCCTATAAATTATCCTGCAAGTGTGTTAAATACTCCCAACAAAGATTGGATAATAACATAACCACACAAAAATATATCTAACTTTTATATAGATACACACTAAAAAAATCCTCACATATATAAAATTAGATACATTTTAAAATTAAATAGATTAGATAAATAATTAATCAGATTAGAAATTTTTACATAGTTTTTTTAATGCAGTATTTAGGTTGTTTTTTTTTTATTTCTAAATATTGTTCCTAAAATTCAGAAATTCATCAAATTGCATTGTTTGTAGTAAATTACTTTACCTGAGCCTGAAGAGGATGCATCATCATTAGTTTTAATGTGGTCTCAGGTGGAAGTAAAGAATCTAAGTCAGCCCCTTGTTGCCTTACAGCTTGTCCCAGAAATGATGCAAAACATCTGTGAAGTGGGATGTGGAAAGATACCTGATATGGATTCATCTAGAAAAAGAGATTAATTTCGATAAAATAAAAATTATACATTCAAAATTTTACAAAAAAACTTACCAAAATAGTTTTATTCATAGCTTTAAGAATTATAATATACACAATAAAAGCCTTTATATTTTAAAATATCTGAACTATAAATATCTGAAGCATGCTGAACTATAAATATTTTTGTCTAAACAAAAAAATACTGCTAATATGGTTCAATTACATATTTTATAACATATCAGAAAAAAACAAAAAAATTATTAGTATCAACAAGTACAGAAAGCTAGTACAGAAAAAAAGAATTCCCTTTCCCATTTCTTTACCTATAAAACTAAAAAGGAAATTTAAATAAATTCAATATACATTTTAATTTTACGAGATACAATCCAAAAATTTGGGGACTGCGGCCATTGTTGATAACAAAAGCAGGAACCTAAAGTTAAACCACTTGAAATGAATTCTCCCAACCCTCCCCTACCTAGTCCGATTGGTTTAGTCCATGTCATATGACCGAACCGCATGTGCAGCTGTTATCTTCTGAAGCTAGTAAGCTTTGCTCTGCGATGTAAGAAAGATGGCC